>CAUYRH010025578.1:0-37146 GCA_963574655.1 Perodicticus potto
TAAATGAGAAAATATCATGAATGTTATATTAATCAGGTTGATAAAAATATCTCTGATTGTATGGGAAGCCCGCACACTGTACTCCAAGACTGAATTATTGTACACAGTTATGACTCAATAAAAAATAATTAAAAAAAAAAGTTGATACTGGAGAGCTGATAGTATGTATATTTTAAATAGAATGTTCTAGTGTATTTAATGTATATTTGTGAGAAATGTGGGCTCTGAAGAGTTAAGCTTGCTTCTCATTCTTTTCCTAACCAGTGAACTATTTCTTCTTTGCAAACTGCCAGTCACTTGACATGAGAAAGAAAATAAGGCTATTTTATAAGTGAAAATGTCTAATATGTAAACACTGCCCATAAATAAAGATAGAATGTACCTTTATTGGATATAGACTCTATGTTGTAAGGGAGATATTTAACTGAAGAGAGGAAAAATATTACAATGTTTTCCACTACTCTGCGTTGGTTACATAACAGTAACCCGAGTGGTGATTGAAAAGGTTCTAAATATTAAGGGACATCATCTTATTCTTCAGGCGTTAACTGTAAACACTGTTATATGTTTTGTGTAACTGTAGCACTGACTTAAAAAGGTTTTGCAAATGCATCAGAAGTTTATGCAGGCTTGATAATTAAGGACATAAATAGGAAAAAGTACAAAAAAGGCAAAAAGGGGCAGGAGAAAGAGAAGTTGACTGGGATACATTACATGAATAGGCATGAAAATTACATGAAGTGGAGATGCCCTGATTTAAATTTATTCAGGAAATTGGAAATAACCACTAGATGTACGACATAATTGACCATGGAAATGTAAATATTGAAAGGTGCTTATCCATTAAGAATGCAATAAATGATGTCTGTAACACAGGTGCATGGGAGGGAAGTGCTGGAAACAAATGAGAAAAGGAGAGACAAGGCTGCTTGTGACGCTGCCTGCCTGCTACTCTAAGGCAGGAACACCCATGGGTTGTAGAAAGTCTGTTGTTACGGGGTAAGTGTAAGTCCTCTAAATAAGAGTATTTACTAGGAGTATGTCCAAAAGACCAAGACCAAAAAGATATTTGCACCACATTATTCATTGCAGCTCGATTTGTAACAGCCAAGCCATGGAAGAAGCCCAAGTGCCCATTGACCCATGAATGGATTAATAAATTGTGGTATATTTATACCATGGAATACTATGCAGCCTTAAGAAAAGATGGAGACGTTACCTCTTTTATGTTTGCACGGAAGGACCTGGAACATATTCTTTTGAGTAAAGTATCTCAAGAATGGAGGAAAAAGTATCCAATGTACTCAGTACTTCTATGAAATCGACTTAAGAGTAAAATATCTCTAGAATGGAGGAAAAAGTATCCAATGTACTCAGTACTTCTGTGAAACCTCACACTTTCTTATGAAAGATAGAACACAACTGTAGCCCAGGATGAAGGAGAGAAATGGAGTGGGAAAGGAGGGGCGGGTGGAGGTTTGATAGAAGGAAGATAAACGGCGGGACCACACCTATAGAGCATATTGCAAGGGAACAAGTCAAATCTGTCATGTGTAGAACACAAATGTCTTAACACAATAATCAAGTAAATGAGGCAAAAGCTATGTTGATTGGTTTGATGTAAGCACATCAGATTATATTAAAAAATCAACAGATTGTACCCAACACATGCATAAATGTATTCATGATATATGTGTATATGACTTAATAAAAAAATCTAAAAACAGAGAGTATTTAAATCTTTCAGTTAATGCTCAGTAGTCACAAGATGGAAAGGTAGAACTAGAAATAAATTGGTTTAACAAGGCAATCAGCAGCAACCTGGGGATGAGAGCTTGGAAACACACTATTTCAGATGTTGAAACTTTTCCAGGTGAAGGGGGTTGAGGAATGTTCTGGGATCCAATATCTTTGAAAGAGATCTTTGTAAGAGTGATCTTTCTCAATGTGTGTATTGGAACCAACGGCAATGTTTGCTAAAAATGCTGATTCCTTGTTCCCAAATTAGACTTAGACTTAAGGAAACAGTTTCTAAGGGATGGGTACAGATACCTACATTCATTTTTTAAAAAAA
Source organism: Perodicticus potto (assembly GCA_963574655.1). Classification (NCBI taxonomy): domain Eukaryota; kingdom Metazoa; phylum Chordata; class Mammalia; order Primates; family Lorisidae; genus Perodicticus; species Perodicticus potto. The sequence goes on from CAUYRH010025578.1 coordinate 2,075, forward strand.
TCTTTCCAAGAGATTCTTGTATCTATTAAGTAAGACTCTTCTTATTAGACTCTTCTAATTTTTAGGTGGAAGGAATTATTATAGGATAGAATTCTGAGTATCGGAGTAAATCTGTTGCAGGAGAGAAGTAGAAGATTCCAAGAAGAATGAGAACAGGAGACTCTTAACCCTTGAACCTCTAAAATATATAGGGAATTTTTTTCATCAATGGTGACTTAGAACATCCAGAAAACAATTCCCCACTTACTAACCACAGGATTCAGGCCAGATGGCCCAGAAACTGTAGATGGAAGAGATCTCGTCAACTCTACAAGGTCCTGGGGGTTGGTGGTGACTTGACACCAGAGGTGACAAAGACATTAGGTGGCAGCTCTGTGTGGTATTATTGCAGTGACTTTGTTCCTCCACATGGACTTTAAAAATGAGATTTTGCTAAATTTCTTATTTGACTGAGGAATATTCATTGCTGCTGAAACAAGTGGGAATGCATCATAGATTGAAATAAAATTGGTGATACAACTCTAGACATTGAATGTTCTGAAAGAAAATTCTAAGACAGGCTGGGTATGGGGGAGCAGGGAGGTATCAGTGACAATTTCAATTGTTCTGGTTGGTGATGGTGATAACTTGAAAAGAATAAAACTATGAGAAGTAAACACAGGATATGTGGATGGCATTGAAAACACGAGTTCCTGTAAGTGTTCAGTATGTGCTTGGTGAAAACCATGAAAAGCAGTTTGGAAGAACAATGACACCCCATCTATTGCTGTTAATCTGAATTTGTTGGGTGGAAGAAAAACTGATGAAATTCCCATACAAGATTGCCGAGAACCAAAAAATCAGAGTCCTCTTAATAAGAAGAAAACATGGCAGGAAAATTCTTTCATAATTTGTAGCTGGGTATGGCATCTAGTATAGGTGATTACCAAAGTAAACAGAAAAACATTTTATGTGAATGCAAAATGTTATGATGGGCATAGGCCAAGATTTCAACTAAGACTCCATTAACATAATATGTATGTGATTAAAAGGAATAAATTGATAAAAGACTCTAAATCTAAGCAAAGCAAAGAGGAACTAGTTTGGTAGGCTATGGATAAACAACTCCTGGTATAGATCACAAAACAGTCTGGAAGTAAATTATAAATTGAGAATTTAGTTAATTTAACAAATCTGGTTAAAAATTGTTTCCCCAAAGTAAAGCATAGTCTTTAAGACCAACTTTTTATTTTTCACTGATATATCCATTGTTAAGATATTGTTGCATGTTATCCCAGCAGTTTTCTTAATGATATATCTGAGGGTGTTTTGTTTTGCAGTTTTTGGCCAGGGCTGGGTTTGAACCTGCCACCTCCGGCATATGGGGCCGGCACCCTACTCCTTTAAGCCACAGGTGCTGCCCCAATATATCTGAGTTTTATACTGTATATTTCATTAATATTACATAGCGAGCATTTTTGTATCATTAGTGTTTTTAAGAAATGATATTTTAATGATTAATATTTGAATGACCCACAAATGTACTTAATCATATGGTTTTGTGTGTACATTTATATTCTTTTGAATTCTTTTCCTACTATGAGGCTGCAGGGAACAGACTTCATTAAGATGGGATTCTGGAAAAGTAATTATGGGGTCAAGGATATAAAGACTTTGTAGTTCTAGAAACAATTTGCCCAATTATTCTTTAGAAATGTTCCGAGTATTTTCACTGTTTGTGCCCATCTCAACGTACCTTCTTGTGCATTAAATCTTATAAAATTAACAATTATTTTACTAATTTAAGAGGCAAAATGGTATGCTATCATCTCAATGTACAGTCTGGTATTTGAGCTAAGGTTAAAATTTTTTATATTTATTGTAACTATTTCAATTCTTTATATATGTGTGTGTGTGTGTGTGTATGTGTGGTATGGTATGTGTATGTATGTGCAAAATTAGTTCTTTCTTCTTTTTTCTTTATAAATACCCATTGCATGGTTAGTCTATGGTTTATCACCCAGTCTGGTTTCCAGCATTCTTTGGAACCTCTGGGATTTGGGGAAGTATGTCATCCCTAATCTCAGATTTCTGTATACTTGTCTATTTCCTACCTTTATGTTGGCCATTTTATGATAATTTTAAGGGGAGGCATAACGAGTATGTATTTGTGCACACACAGTTGCCTCATTGAATAGTGGGTTTTCAAATATATTCTTGAGGTTTTTTTGTGTGGGACTCCAGCGATGGGATCATTCTTAAGAAATTTTTCAGAAATGTCACATCCTGGAAAATGGAGGCCCATCTCATTTGGATCTCGCTCTGTGGGGACGTTTGAGAGACTTTCTTAGCACCCTCAAGCACCTCTGCTCTCGAACTTCTAACATCATGTATTTGTGCATCCTGAAAGCAAAGCCTGCACCTGTAGTAAGGGAGAGCTTTAAACAAAAGGTTCTTACAGCCATCATCTGAAAGTACTACAGAATTCTTTGGGTGTTTTGTTGTTATTTGTCACATTTTCTTTATCCACTCATGTATTAATGGCCACGTGAGATCATTCCATATCTTTGCAGTTGTGAATTGTGCTGCAACAAACATTTGAGTGCAGGTGTCTTTTTGATAAAATGATTTTTTTCCCCTTTAGGTAGATACTCAGTAGTAAGATCACTGGGTTGAATGGTAGGTCTACATTTAGCTCCTTGAGGACCCTCCATACTGTTTTCTATGGAGTTGCAGTTCCACCAACCATGTGTAAGCATTACCTTTTCTCTGCATCCACACCAGCATCTGTTGTGTTTTTACTTTTTAATAATAGTCATGCTGAGAGGTGTAAAGTGGTATCTCATTCTGGTTTTAGTTTATGTTTTCCTGATGATTAGTGATATTGAACATTTTTCATAAGTAAATACTATTTATTTTCATATTTATTGAATTATGAGCAGAAAATGTGATCTCTGCTTTTTAAATGCATTAAAGTTTTCTTTGTAGACAAGTTCATATTGATTTTTATAAATGTTCCATGCGTATACAATTCTTTCGAGATGTACATGTGTCAAAACTTTTTGATTATATTATTTTGCAATTATTAAACTCCTCTGTTGTCTTTTTTATTTTTGTTTTACTAGAATTTGGGGGGAGTTCACTTCTAAATGGAGTGTATTGAAGACTCAATTATACTTTTATTTGGATTGCTTCAAAATTTGCATTTTCTAGCAAGTTCCCTTGTGTATGCTGTGTACAGGTTTGTTACTGTTATTACCTTCAAAAAGTCGACTTTTATCATTACAATCTTTCTTTGAATATCTAATTTTGTTTCAAGTGCCTGCATCACATACTTCTGAATGGTCTGACATCATCTGTTGCAATTTATACTGATTGTACGTTCCATTGCTAAGTTCCACTGCTAACTTCTATTCCACTGTTTTAGCTCTTATTTTCCCCTATTGTGAGTTCTTGGTGCTGCGCCATCTGTGAGAACACAGGCCAAGTGTTTCCTTAAGATAGAGATGATTGCTGAGATCTTGTGAGGTGAGAGAGGGAGGACTCAGGGAAGACTCCTCCTATCCCCGTGTCTGACCCAGTTTAAGAATGCAGGGAGAGGGGCAGGTTCTGGAGGAAATCAAAGGATGATGAGGTAGGTCATCATCTGTCAGGGTGTGTTGACTTAAACTGCCTCTAAAAAGGAAGTAGAAAAAAACCGACCTGACCTATTCTCCATTAAAGAAGGTATTCCAATGATTAATCATAGCATGTATATGTGTGTTCCTAGCAATAAATTTAGCAGAATATGAAAAAAAAAACATCCAAGTGGAGGGGCAGTATGGACTATTGGGAATATGGGTCTAGAGCTCAGCTGGGGTTTGGTGGCATGTAGATAGACATGAAGGCATGAGGATCAACTAGAGAGAGTGTGAACTGAGGAGAGAGGAGTGTGCAGGGGGAGAACTCTGTAGGTGCAGGAAGATAAACCAGGAAAGAGAAAAGACACCAAAAATGGAGATTATTCTAAGAAGGAATGGCATAGTTGTATTAATATTTCTAAGCACTAAAAAAGATGAGCATTGAAGAGTTTCTACTGGGTTTAATAATGCAGAAGCCACTCATGGTTTTAGCAGAAGTGGAGTTGTTGGAGCTATAGCTGGACTCCGGCGGGCCCACATGTGAGCAGAACATGAGGCAATGGAGGAGATTAAAGTAGAAATGTGACTATGAGGAAGCAGTGGCGGAGGGTGATCACTAGAAACAAAGGGGGATTAGAAAAGACTGTAAATTATGATGCAAGAGGCTTGAGCATATGCAAGTGCTGATACGGAGAAATAAGTAGAGAGAAAGGGATTTTTACCTGTTTTCTTTAAGATGACACAATGACTTCCTGATTAAGTTGAGATTTGCAGTTCTAATCTAGGGATTCTAGTTATTTTACCTTCCTGTCCTAGGACTGAATTATGAACTTGGACTAAATGAAGAAAAATATCAGTTTAGCATCAGATAGTCTTTTTACACATACCAATTTATGAAAGAGGCCAAAACTATAGTCATAGGCACCAGGTCAAGTTGGTAAAGTTATTTTGAAGTGAAAAGGGTATTTTTGTGTGTCAGTTTATCCAAAAGGGTAAAACCACAGGAATACCGGATAGTTCAGTGAGGAGGGATGGGCAGAGCTGATGAAATGCACAGGGCAGCTGCATTAGTCTGTCAGATTTTGACAGAAGCCCTAACTTCAATCCATTTTTGTTAATTGTTACTTTTGTTGTTGTCATCTGTTTTGGCATAGACTTTTGGGATTTGAAGTAGGCATGCCATGCCCACTCCTGACCACCCCTCTCCTAGGTACTGATATTCTGAAAGAGGAAAACTTGTTCATCATAATGCTGGGGGCTCCATAATATTCTGTGGATCATGTCTTCCCGGTGAGTAGATCATGTCCTTCTGTGTTGAAGACATGTGACCAATCTCTTCTCCAGAGCTTTTGCTCCATGGGAATTTAATGATAAGTCAGAGAGCTACACTAAGACAGCTCTTACCAAGTCCTTCCCCTGCCTGGCTGGCCACAGATGATGAGGGCCTGACAGCAGCTATCAACAAAGTCATAAATGAGTTCCATTTGGCTAGTAGCTCTTTGTGTGCAATCATTCTATAACCCCCCACGGCAGGAGACAAAGAGGAGTACAGAAAATTTATAGGGCAGGATTTGTACTTTCCCCAGTTTCTGGCAGTAATCTCTGTGGTTCTTCACCTGGTCCTTCTAACAGTAGAGATGGTGGACTCTTTTAATATGTTTATCTAATGTACTACTTTTCATAGTTCACTATTTGTGGGAGATTGCTTACAAAAATGGCTGCAATTTTCTACCCTTACTTATAACTATGCCCTTTGCCAGGTGACCTTGAAGCTCCTCCCATCAAGGGGTGGAGTCTACTTCCCCACCTTTAAGTCACAGGATTCAGTGGAAGTACTGGCTTGGTAGCTCTACTCTCAGGCCTCATAATGTCTTTTCTTGACTTCTTAGGAACCCTACCATGACTGGGTGAGCAAGCCCAGGCTATTCTGCTGGGGTGAGAGACCAATCAGTAGACTCAAGGAAGCCTAGTTGTCCCAGTTGAAGTCCCAGACATGGAAAAAGCCCAGAGATAATCACCAAAGCCAACAGCCTACCTCACAGCCTCTCACAACACATGAAGGCATGCCACCATGACCAGATGAACAGCTCAAATGAGCAAGGCCAGAATTGCTGACACAGAATCATGAGCTAACTAAAAGAGGTTGTTTTTATCTAGAGTAACTAAATTTTGATATGACTTGTTAATGGAGTCATCGCAAGCTAATATACTGTTCTGTTCTATTTCTCTCTGCTAATCATGTCCATTATCACCTAAGTGATGTCACTTCTAGGGACGGTAGGTAGTTATTAAGTGACTACACTCTCAGTAGGCTGAGCTAGGCACTTCATAACATAATCCACAGACTGATTTAAAAAGTCAAATTTTATTGGCTACTCAGAGATTCTCATTCAAATATGCATCTCTACTCATTTGAAACTGTATTATTTATCACACTAGTTATTTGTATACAATATGTTTCTTGGCAGTAGAGATTGCCTTTATTATAAACCACAGGATATGACCTACAGGAAATAACACATTTTTCCTTGTCTCAGTTTATTCTATAATCAGTACTTTTAAATCACAGTATAAATCCAGAATTTCAATTTGTTTAGCATACCTCTGCTTAATTCACTCAAAACATAAAATATATGTGCATTTGGCAGTTGAAATGAAAAACAATAAGGCACTTAGAGAAATTAGATTACTACATTATAATATAATAAGAATTTAATGGTACAAGTAGCATATACCCCTCATATGCTGGCATTTGAGAAAGTACACAGTTATCAACACTGAATTTTTTCCTTTTAGTTGCCAGAAAGTACTAATGTGATTTACAGTCAGATGTAATAATATTGTTGAATTGGACTAAAGTCTATTCTGGCATTATATATAAACCTTTATTAATTCTATTCTATTGGATAATTGGAGACCTCCCATGTTTTTTTAAATGACAGAGTAGAGACTTTAACTCATTTTACGCTTTTTAATTTCATGCTTGTCTTTGGCTAAATCTTTTTCATAAATTGTAATTTAATGAAACATAGATGTATCACCAAGTTAAAGCTTAATGAATTGGTTAGAATTAACCCAGAAGTCAGAGAAACAGGATTTTAAAAATTTAAGTAGTTCTTCTCCATTGATGTGCAGTTTAGCTGAAGAAAGCCAGGCCTGAATCACTCACATCACTAATAACATTGAGTATGTATGGCCTTACTGCTACGATGTCAGAAGAAATGGAAACAGTGTAGGAGTAATAGGCAGCATTATAATTGTATCTGCTGAGGGTTTCAGGATACTTTGGCATGCAGCTTGCTGCAAATACCTAGCAGAGTGGTCAAATGTTATGGATGTGTGGCTTTTGGTTATAGCATATAACACTGTCATTTCTTTTTCCAGAATGATAGTGTCTAATACTCATTTCAGCAAATCACTTTGCCATGCTGTATGCTGTATGACTCACTCATTTGGAAAGTTTAAGGCCAGCAAAAAGGAAAAACAACAAAAAAAAAAAAGACAAGGTAGGACATGAACATGGAAGAGATTGGCATGGCATTTCCTAATTTATCAAGGTAAGATTAACAGTACCTTATTTTTTTCCCATTAAAAGCAAACTCCAATGTGAGTGCTGTGTTGGCACTGCTGAGTGCAATTATCTATCCAAACACAAAGCTACCAAAAACTAATATTAAGCTTTGCTGTGGTCAGATGATTGATTGTTCTTTTGGGGAGAATTTTTAGTTAGTTACATTTACCACTTCAGATTGACATTTCATTTACAGCCATTTTACCTGCTGTTAATGAAAATGCACACATTTTTTTCCTAAGCTCTGTTTAAATAATTTTTAAATTGAAAATCCAGACTGAGAGGAAATCAACTGCCAACAAATTTGGCAAACTGACAGTAATGTTCACCTTATGAAACCAATGGAGCCAGCATCCCTCCTGTTATGGTCTGAATGTTTGTGTCACTCCAGAAGGTATATGTTAAAATGCTAACCATTTTAATGATGGTTAGGAGGTGGAACCTCTGGGAGATGACTTGGTCACAAGGATAGAGTTGTCACAATTGGTGCCCTCAGAAAATATTGGCCTCTTCTGTGATACTAAGTGGCATCTAAGAGAGAGCCAGGCCCTTGTCAGCTGCCAAATCTGCTGGTTGCTTTATCTTGAACTTCCCAGCCTCTAGAACTGTAAATAAAACATTTCTGCCTTTGACGAGGTTTGCAGTTTGTGGTATTTTGTTATAAAAGCCTGACTAGATTAAGACACCTCTCTTACTGAACAACACATCTTATAAGATGTAAATACAAATGGGAGATTTTAGCAGCTCTGCCTTGAATTAAAATGATCTGATCTATGCAACTTTGTATGAGAGAGAAAGACATGAGTTTTCTAGCTTCTTTCAGGCATGGGAGGAAGATGGAAGCAGAGATCCATGTTAGGCATTGGAAAGGATTTGGGATCTAGTAACTCTTTTGAGTACATGGTGGCCCTCTGAGACTAGTTGTGCTATCCTGTAGCAGAATACACAGAGGAAATCAAAATAAAGTCCTCAACCTCAGTTATACTGGAAGCCCCAGGGTCTTAAGGTATGATTACCAAAAAATGATGCAAGGCAATGGATAAACTGGGTAGGACACCAAAATTATGTGTCAAAAGCTCCTGAGGAAGCTTTCAGAAATGAAGAAAACTGTAGGTCAGTATATACTGAGCAGCATGATTCAGAAACATTGAACAAATTTGACCATAGGGGCCCCTTTCTTCTCCAACCAGAGGAAGCTGATAATATGTTTCCCACTAACTGGAAGCCAAGCTAAAGTTCAAATAGATAAAGCCCTAAAGTTGAATGCCAGTAAATTATTTAAATAATACATGATATACATATGTGTAATACCTCTTATTCTTCATGCTACTTTCTTGTACAGCATCTCAGTTTGACCTTACTCTGTGTGCAATCCAAGCATTATGGAACCCAATATACTGGATATAGAAAAAGAATCAAAGAGTTTTGATGACTTATTTCTAGTGACCCAGCTAGAAAGGAGCAGAATTGAAACAGAGTCCAAGGCTTGTGACAGGAGAATGTGCCTTTCCCCCTCTGTTCTAGGTCTCAGTATTCTGTTTCTGTGAAGAGTTCTTGCTATGGTTGAATTGCACTCCCTCCCCTGCAAACTTACATGTTGAATTCTAAACTCCTAGTGCCTCAGGGGATAAGGTCTTTATGGAAGTAATCATGATAAAAACGGGGTCATTAGGGTGGTTCCTCTTCCAATATGACTGACCTCCCATAAAAAGAGGAGGTGAGAACAAGGCACCAAGGGCAGAGGGTGTGGACACAGAGGGAGGAGACAACTGTCTATGAGCTGGGAGAGCGGCCTGGGGCATGTCCCTCCCTCATAACCCTCAGGAGGAACCAGCCTTGCCAACACCTTCATCTCTGACTTTTAGACTCCAGAACTATAAGACAATACATTTCTGTTGTTTAAGCCACCCAGTTTGTAGTGCTCTTTGCAGTAAACCTAGAAAACTGATAAGGCCATCAAGTCAACATATTTGCTCTTTGTCACAACTACTCCATTTTGTCCTTACAGCACAAGAGCAACTGTAAACAGTATGTAGATGGCTAGGTAGTGATGGATGTGTTCCAATACAACTTTACTTACAAAAACATCCATCCTAGGCTGCAGTTTGCCACTGCTATTCAATACTTTGTTGCTCAAAAAATGGGAGCTTAAGAGGTTATGAATGTCCAGATTTAAGTATAGGTCTAGAGATACAGATGAATGAATGAAATTGGTCAGAAGTTTACAAAACTGAAAGCCAAAAAATTAAAAACAGCAACAGTTATTGTTAGAGCATTCTCAGTGCCCTTTTTGAATTACTTTCTACCTGATTTGGGGTGACTGTCAAACTTTACATGCAGAAACATTATTTTAAGTGAAAGATGGCCACATTTTGCTGCTCCTCTCATCAAGAGGGTGAACCTATTTACTCTCTCCTTGAATTGGAGCTGGTCTTGGGGGTAGTTTAGACCAGAGGGGATGCCCTAAGGATAAAGCTGTACAGGTGCCAGGTCAAAGCCTCAAGTGACCTGGAACTTCAGCTTTCCTCTCTTAGAGCTATGTACAGATTCATGTACCTTCTGGATAAACATAAATAAATAAATAAATAAATAAGTACATATATATGTATGTGTGTCTATACATCTCATAGATGTATATACATATGTGTGTATATGTGTGTGTGTGTGTGTAGTGAGAAAGGGAGGTGGAGATCTAGCAGGACCCTCTGTCCTTCCAGCCAGCCCAGTTGAGGCATCAGACAGGAGCGTGATGCCAGCTTAGATGTTCCCAAACTCTGAATGTGGCCTTAAGAGTACCCCAGCTGACACCACATAGAAACAAGCCCTTTTTACCTAGCCTGCCAAAATTACAGAAGCATGAGCAAATAAATGGTTGCTGTGTTAGGTACTAAATTTGGAATGGTATGCTACGTAGTGATAAGTATCTGGTGTAGACAACAAGCTGCCTTCCAGTTGCCCAGGACGTCCACTCTCAGTCCATCATGAGCTTCCCCGGTCAAGTTATATTTATTGCTCCTAACACCTTCTTGGCTCCATCGGGGCTCACCTGCCTTGAGGACATTTCAGTAGGCACCTGGGTTGGAACAAAGGACATTATGGGCTAAAGACCAGCGGTATTCAGCCTCAAGTTATTTACCTAAGTGCCCTACTCAGGTTATAAGACATTTTGCTGGAAGATGTTGTAAGAAGAAATATTTTTATCCTAAAGCACTATAATCAAATTATTATTAACATTATCTTACTATGAAGAGCTATAGAGACATATCATGACTGTGATGTTATCCAGTCCATTCCCAATCCAGTTAAAGTCTTTGACTTTTTAGGGCACCCTCATATGCCACTTTCTGTAGCCTTTCCTGTTTTATTAGCCTAAAATGTGTTCTAATGCAACTTTGGTTGCTGAACATCACTCATTCATTTTAAGATGCAGACTCAGATTATGTGATATTCATTTAAAGATGAAAATGGCTGGCCCTTTCCCAAATGGAAGAAGCTACAGCTTTGAATAATTGACTTTATTCAAAGACTGTATCTTTGAATGACCTGAATTATTTTCTGGAACTGATGTTTTTGAGCCATTATACTAGAGACTATAATGAAAGTGGCCATTTGGATAAGACCTCTTCTTACCATTTAAAGGTGGAATTTACTAATGAACAGTTACTTTTTCATCCCTTCTCTTCTTCCTCCAAGAAACATAAGATGTTTCCTCATCCTTGCCATAAACTATATATTTATATTTTATAGACATGTATAGATTCCTTCAGAATTACTTCTTTAAATAATCACATATGCTTCAAAATTACTTCTATTCTATAAGATAATACATTTGTATACATGTACGTAATGTAAATATTACAATTAAGAAGTAATCTTGGGAGATGGCCAAGTAGTAGACTCAAAGCAGCCTGCACAGCACCACTTTCACAAGGAGAATGGAAAGTGCTGATTGGACATCCACCGCAGGGTTGATTGTCTGAGCAAGTGTGCTGAAAACACATGGAGCAGAGCAGGGAGTGAAGTGAGGAAGATAGGAGAAGAACGGCCTGTTTGGCAGGACTGAAGTTACTTAGGAAAGGTGCCCACACCTGCAAAAGGGAGAGAGGAGAAAAATCAATAAACATGATTTACACATAAACAGAAGCAAAAACAAAGGTCATATGATCATCTTGATAGATACGGAGAGCATTCAACAAAATCTATAACTCTTTCATGATAAAAATCCCCCGGGAACTAGGAATAGAAATAACATACCTCAAAACTACAAAAGCCACATGGGACAAACCCACAGCCAATATATTATACTGAATGGGTAAAGTTGAAAGCATTCCCCCTGTGAACTGGAACAAGACGAGGGTACCCACTGTCACCACTTCTATTTAACATAGTGCTGGAAGGCTACCCCGAGCAACTAGGGAAGGGAGAGAAATGAAGGGTATCCAAACTGGGATAGATGAGTTTAAACTATCCTGTTCACTCATAATATAATCTTGTATTTACAAAACTCTGAAGAATCCAATAAAAGATTCCTAGAATTTATTTCTCTCTGTGGAGAATCCAGAAAGTCTCGTGTTATAAAACTGATGTACACAAATTAGTAGCATTTCTATGCACCATAACAGTCAAGTTGAGAGTCAAATCAAAGACATACTGCCATTCACAATAGCATCAAAGAAAATTAAATACTTAGAAATATACTTACCCAAGGAGGTAAAGGATCTTTACACAGAGGACTACAAAACATGATGAAAGAAATCATTGATGACATTTAAAAACTAGAAAAACATCCTATGTTCACGGATTGGTGGAACCAACATTGTTAAAATGTCCACATTGCCCTAGGTAGATTTACATATGCTATGTAATTTCTATCAAAATACCAACATTGTATTTCATAGACCTAGAAAAAATATTTCTATGCTTCATTTGTAACTGTAAAAGAGCTTGAATGGCCAAGATAATCTTAAGCACAAGGAACAAATCTGGAAATATCTTATTACCTAACTTCAACTTATACTACAAGGCTATAGTTAACCCAGAACAGCATGGTACTGGTATGTAAGTGGGGACATAGATCAATGGAACAGAATAGAGAATCCAGAAATAAAACTATGTCCAACCAACTGATCTTTGACAAAGCAGGCAACAACATACACCAGGGAAAGAAAGCCTTATTCAATAAACTGTGCTGGAAAAGCTGGATCGCTACATGCAGAAGAATCAATTTAAGTTTTGTACAAAGTATCCATGTAATAAAACAGTTGTACCTCCTTAGTACTTTGGGGGGAAAAAAGTAATTTTGGATGAGAGAAAGATAGAAATAAAACCGAGAAATGAGGCTGATCAGCTGGGACCCTGACATTGGCAGACTCTGTGGAGCTTGCTGTCTGGATGACCCATCCCTTTGCACAAAGTATCTTTCTTCCAAATTTCTGACTTTTTTCTCACCTGTGCCTAAAAGTTTACTAATTAGAGATTAATTAGCATTAGCTATCATCCACTTGCTAAAATGTATGTAATTAGTAAAGTGTTAATGGACTGTAAGTCCTTCACACATTTGTATAATTGGTAAAACAAAATAATATTTACAATTTGGTTTGCAATTTAGCTAATACCATGCTCTCATATAGTTTATATTTTAAATTTTATTCCTCATAACCATTGTGTGATTTAGGCAAAGAACTATTACCATTTCTTATCCAAGGAACATGAGACTCAGAGTTTACGTTAACTTAATTGTCTTTTTTCTAGCTCTAAACCAAGAACTGTCACATGAGAAGACTCTGAAACATGGTTTAGAAATACGGAATGAATGGTTTCCAGGAGTGAAGCTGGGGGAGTGGTTGGGGAGGTGCAGTAGGGGAACTGAAGAGCAAAAAGGCTCTGGATTTTGGTCATTGGTGGCAAAAGTTTCAGGTACCAAGGGAACAATATAAAAAGTGAAGTGAGGGAACTCCAAAGACACATATGCCTATTTCAAACCCTTTTGAGGTAATCCTTGCCATTAGCAAAGAGGGAGAAAAACTTCACTTTGCCCTTTTTCCCCCTTCCTCTCTGAATGGTTGGGTCTGCTCTCAGGACATAGATGTTAACCCATTTCCCACTATATTGACTGTTGGGTCAATTGTCTGTGACATGGCAGCAACATGATTACTATCTATACAGTTGAATTTAAAAAGCAGAAACTCAAAACAAATGCTTTTTAGAGTTTTGAAATTAAATCTGTTTTTGAACTGAGAATTCCCCAGCTATACTGCAGGATATTACTTTCTTTTTGTTACATCTCTAAAGAGAGTGGACCACATCATTAAAATGGACTCACTTTAGAAAGAGCACCAGTCAGTTCTATTCTAAACTCTGGCAACATTTATTTTAAAAAGAGCAGAAAAAAGCGAGTTTTGACAGGTGACTTTGCACATCATAAGTTTTCTGAAGTTTCTGTGTAAGTATAAAACAACCTTACTGTATGTTCCCATAAAGACTGCAGATGCAGCTGAAACTTATTTTTAGTAAACTGAAGGAAGATAGTTGGAAGCACCCTCAGAGATACCGAGGGTTCAGTTTCAGATGACCACAATAAAGTGAGTCATATAAATGGTTTGGTTTTCCAGTACATCTAAAAAAGATGTTTATACTATACTGTAGTATATTAAGCATACTATAGCACTATGACTAAAAAAAATGTATATACCTTAAAGTACTTTATTGCTAAAAATGCTAATGATCATCTGAACCTCCAATGAGCGGTGATCTCTTTACTGGTGGAGAATCTTGCCTCAATGTTGATGACTCTTGACTAGACAGAGTGGTGTTTGCTGAAGGTTAGCGTGGCTGTATCTTTTTAAAAGAAGGCAACAGTGAAGTTTGCACATCAATTAACTCTTCCTTTCATGACAGATTCCTCAGTAGCATGCAATGCTGTTTCATAGTGTTTTACCCACACTTGAATTTCTTTCCAAATTGGAGTCCATCCTCTCAAACCCTGTTGCTGCTTGGTCTTCTGTGGTCATTTCAACAATATTCACAGCATCTTCACCAGGAGTAGATTCCATCTCAAGAAACCACTTTCTTTGCTCATCCATAAGAAAGAACGCCTCATCTCTTCAAGTTTGACCATGAGATGAAAGCAACTCAGTCTCCTCTGAGGCATGACTTCTAATTCTAGTTCTCTTGCTATTTGTCCACCACATCTGTAGTTCTCACCTTCTTGGAACCCCTCCAAAACATCTACGAGAGTTAGAATCAATTTCTTCCAAACTCCTGTTCACATTGGTATTTTGACCTCCTCTCATGAATCGTGAACATTCCTAATCGCATCTGGAATGGTGAATTCTTTCCAAAAATTAATCTTCTTGTACATCTCCACCAGAGCCCTTGGGTGATTAGGAATCTTTTTCTCTGGGCAAAAGGTCTCAATAATGGGCTTAAAATATTCTGTAAATCATGCTGAAAACAGATTTGCTGTCATATAGGCTTTGTTTTTCCACTTATAGAGCATTGGCAGAGTGGATTTAGCATAATTCTTAAGGTCCTTGCAATTTTTAGAATGGCAAATGATCATTGGCTGCAGCTGAAAGTCAGCACCTTCATTAGTGCCTAACAAAAATTTCAGGCTATCTTGAAGCTTTGAAGCAAGGCACTGACTTCTCTAACTTAGAAAAGTCCTAGATGGCATCTTCTTCCAATATAAGATTGTTTTGGTGTGGCGACTTTCATCACTGATCTTAGCTAGATTTTCTGGATAAGTTGGTACAGCTTTTGTAATCAGCACCTTGGTGTTTTATTTTACAGAGATGTCTTCTTTCTTTAAACTTCATGAACCCACGTCTTCTAGCTTCCAACTTCTTTCCCACAGTTTCCTCATCTGTCCCAGCCTTCATAGATCTTTAAAGAGAGTTAGGTCCTTGCTCTGGATTAGGCTTTGGCTTAAGGAAATGCTGTAGCTGGTTTGATCTTCCAGACCTCAAACATTTTCTCCATGTCAGCAATAAAGCTATTTTGTTTTCTTATCACTCACGTTTACTGGAGTAGCACTTTTGATTTCCTTGAAATATTTTTCCTTTGCATTCCCAACATGGCTGTTTGCTCCAAGAAGCCTAGCTTTTGGCCTGTCTTGGCTTTCAACATCCCTTCCTCACTAAACTTAATGATTTGCAGATTTTGAGTTAAAAGTGAGAGACTTGAGACTCTCGCATATCTTTGAGCACTTATGCACTATTGTAGGGTTATTAACTGACATAATTTCAATATTTTTATCTTAGGGAGTAAGGAGACCAAAGGAGAGGGAGGGAGTCAGGTGAATGCTGCTCAGCAGAGCAGTGAGAATATTCATAGCATTTACTCATTAAGTTCACAGTCTTATATGTGTGGGGTTCATGGCCTCCGCAAACAATCACAATAGTAACATCCAAGATCACTGATCACAGATCACCATAACAGGTATAATAATAATGAAAAGGTTTAAGATATTGCAAGAATTATCAAAACATGACAGAGAAATGTGCAGTAGGCACACACTGTTGTAAAAATGCCCCTGATAGACTTGCTCAGTGCAGGGTTGCAATAGCCTTCAATTTGTAAAAAAATATATTATCTGTGAAGCATAATAAAATGAAGTACAATAAAATGAGGTATGTATCTAATTCTCATTATGTATCTTAAATGACTATTACGAATAAATACAGGAGTTCAGAAGATAAACACATCTTAGAAATCCTTTAATTCAAGGAGGTATGAGAACAGAGACTGTCCTTTTAGTAGCTAAAAAGGGTGTGTGTATACATACACTCTTAGTGCTTTTTTTTCTTCCTAGACTTAATTAGAAATAATGTTTAACTGCATGAGTTTTCTTCCTACATACTTAGTTTAAGTAACAGTTGTATGACTCCAAGCTACTTGAGGAAGTTACCCTTGATGTTATTATGGATGTTTACATGTTCTTTGGAGAGTGTTTTAAGACATGCTTTGTATTAAAGGCATTAATGTCACTTTTGTTCTATCTTCTGATTGAAGCATCAGCCTCCCTTAGATGAAAAGATCTTTCAAATTCTAATCTCTGATTAGATGCAAATCAGAGCTTTCTGATGTCAGGTCCTATGTCTTTTTATTTTATAGCTAAACAACCTAAGTAGATGGTTAATATTTTAGCTCAGGCTGCTGAAACAAAGTTCCATAGACTAGGTGGCTTATAAACAACAGGAACTTATTTCTTACAGTTCCTGAAACTGCAAGTCTAAGATCAGGGTACCAGCATGGTGGGGACACTGGTGAGGCCCCTCTTCCAGGCTGCAGATGGTCAATATTTTTTACAGCCTTATGTGGTGGATATTGAGTGGGCTAACTCTATTTCTCTTTTTATAAGGGCACTGACCTGTCACAGAGGCTACACCCCCCCCCATGACCTACTGTTTTCTGCTATATAAAATACCCTGCCATGTACAATGCACACTCGTTTTGGGCACAAACTTTCAGGAAAACAACTCTTTTTTTTTTTTCCTAAATGCGACTGGTTATTTATTTATTTATTTATTTAATTTTATTAAATCATAATTGTGTACATTGGTGCAATCATGGGGCACAATGTGCTGACTTTATATACAATCCGAAATATTTTCATTGAACTATTTAACATAGCCTACATGGCCTTTTAATCACTATATGAAGACATTTATATTCTACCTTTAGTAATTTTCACTTGTACCCTTGTAAGATGCACTGTAAGTGTGATCCCACCAATCACCCTTCCTCCACCCAGCCTCCCCCCTCCCTTCCCCTCCCTTGCCCCTTTCTCCATTTCTTGTGCTATAACTGGGTTTTCGCCTTCATACGAAATCAGTAAGAGTTATTTATCTCATATTATACTGATTATGCAGGATTAAATTAATATTTTTCATGTTCCTCAATATAAACTTTTACTCATTTGACCAGCTTAAAGCTAATTAGACTGTTTCAAAGCTAAGACTCTGTATTTCCTCTCTGCTTTCTGCCTTTTTCTATATAGGTCTCACAAGAATGAGTACGAATAATGATAAAAGAGAAAACACCTGGGCTATCGTGAAATGAATATTTGCTAATCACACTCAGATTTGACAGACTTATTCACTCATTTGACAAATAATATCCCATGCCAACTCTTTGTGGTACACTACACTAGTGCAGGGGTAAATAACATGTGACCCCTGTCTTAAAACATCTGTAACGTACTGAGAGAAGACAGATGTGCACGTAACTGTAGTCTAGGGCAAAATATGACAAGTACTGTAGGGAAGGAATACAGTTTGTTGTAGGTTCAAACAGACAGAAATCTTAAGGTTAAGGGTCTTATGGGAAAAGGAAATTTGAGACAGAGTGTGTGAGGAGATGACAGTAGGTCCAAGTGGAGGGGACATGTGGGCAAATGTGGAGACAGGAATGTTTAAGATGTGTTCTGAACACTAATTTCAGTAGAACTGAGCCCAGCAGTATGGAAAACGAAAATTGAAAGGTATTTTTGAGGTTATGCCTAAAAAGATTTGAATGTTAGTCTTCCAAGTTTCTACTAGTCCAATGAATAATGGGAGTCACTAGATTAGTCTTGGAGTGAGAGAATGATGTCATGTTTCACTTCAGGAAGGTTAATTCTGTAATATGAAGGTTGTGCCTGAACAGGAAATGGATGGGGAGTGAGAAGTAATGAGGCCTTAAGCCCAAGCCATGGTGGTGCAGGTCTGTGGTCTCAGCCACTCAGTAGGCTGAGGCAGGAGGATCCTGGGAGCCTAGGAGTTTGAGGCCAGCCAGGGAGACATAACAAGACCCCATCCCTTTAGAAAAAAACAAAAAAGATGTAATGAGGACTTAACCCAGGAAATACATACAAGAGGGATCAAAATTGAGGTCCCTCTATGAGACTTGACAAACATTTGAAATTGGAGTGATACATTGAGGTGGGATATGCATATTTAGAGCTTTTGCACTGACTGATCACCTCTATTGGGGAAGCTCTTTTGTCAATATTTTCATGATTGGCATTTTCATTATTTGAATCTCAGATTTCATGTCATCTCTTTGAAGTGGTTTCCTTGACCACCTTATCTAATACGGTTGTCCTACAACCCAGACCCCCTCACAATAGTAATTCACTTTTTACTTCCTTTATAGCACTTCTCTCTATCAAAATCTATCTTTTTTGATTACTTGTTTGTTTTCTTTTTCTACATTCTAGAACTGTTGACTATCATATATTAGGCACACAGTAGATATTTATTGAATACAAAGTGAGTATTCAGGTTTCTGGAATGGGAAGTGCTATTATCAGAAGTAGTAAAGTTGGGAGGAGTTTTGGAGGAGGAAAATAATAATTTCAATTATTGAGTTTGACAAGCAGCAAGGACTAGTAATTGATATATTCAACTACAGAGGTCTTAGTCTGGGAAAGAGATCAGGGCTCTAGCCATAGAAACACAAAACAAGAAACACGAAGTTTGACAATTTAGCTTATTAAGCAGAAAGTATAGAATGAGGAGAGAAGGGAACCTTGGAACTTTGTTGAATGTGTGCATTCAGATAGAGAATGTAGAGTCAGATACACCCCAAAGGCACTATAAGAGTGGTAGAAGAAGTGATAAGAGAATTCTTAGAAGGTGTTCAAAGGACTAGAGTGCCGGCCCTATATACTGGAGGTGGCGGGTTCAAACTCAGCCCTGGCCAAAAACTGCAAAAAAAAGAAAGAATAAGAAGAAGGTGTTCAATAGGATAAGTGTTGCCAAGAGGATGAAGACTGACAAAAGGCCAATGGGAGACTATTTTTATAGTGTATTAAGAACAGCTGGGCATGGTGGTGAGCACCTGTAATGCCAGCTACTAAGGAGGCTGAAGTAAGAAGTCACCTTGAACCCAACAGTTGAGAACAGCCTGGGCAACATGGTAAGACCATGCCTCAAAAAGAAAAAATGGTTAAAAAAAAAAAAAGCAATAATGGAGAAAGCAAAGAAAGACTTGTATTCATGAGGAAATGCAGTAGATGAGTATAAGCTAGTCTTAGAAGGTACAATAGAAGTGAACGAGACACTTACTCATTTGTGTTCACTTGTAGAGTCGTAGAAGGGTTATTTGTTTGTTTAAAGTGAGAGACCCCTGAGAGTTGATGCAATACAGGATGATTTGATGATATAAAGAGGTAAGGGTGCACTTGATGCCACAGTAGAAAAGAAGAAGAGTCTGATAAAGAAAAAGGATATATACTTCACTTTTCTTTTTTAGACAGAGTCTCAATATGGTACCCTTGGTAGAGTGCCATGGCCTCACAGCTCACAGCAACCTCCAACTCTTGAGTCTAGGCGATTCTCTTGCCTCAGCCTCCCAAGTAACTGGGACTACAGGTGCCCACCATGACGCCCAGCTACTTTTTGTTGCAGTTGTCATTGTTGTTTAGCTGGCCCAAGCCGGGTTCAAACCCACCAACCTTGGTGTACATAGCTGGCGCCATAACCACTGTGCTATGAGCAATGAGCCAATATATACTTCATTTGTAGGAGAGAGGAGCCAACAGATGGAGGAATATTAAAGATGTAGAAAGATTTTTGAAGAAGAGAAAAGTTGAAGCTGCCCCTGTTGGGCAGATTCACTTGTCTCTATAAAGATGTTTTCCAAGCCATCTTCTAAAAGTGGAGGTGAATTGGACTTCAGAAAGTGAGCTTGAAAGCCTAGAATAGCCACTGGGGAAATTGGATAGAAGCTAACAAAATAAAATAAGAAAATTATTGGGCAGCGAAGGAGATTTTGCTCAAGTTAGCTTGTTCTTACAGAGAATGTGATCAGCAGGGGTTTGAGACTTAGCAGCAATACGAAGAAGCACCGAAGCAGGCACAGTGAAAAGGGACATGGGAGGTGACCCGAGGCCAGAATAGAGAGGAGATAAGAGAGGCTGAAAGTCATGAAAAGTACATATTTTTAAATACCTGACTGGGAAGGCTCCAAGGAGTAAAAGGCATAATCATTGGGAGTAAGTGATTGTTCAATGGAAGATCATACCTAGTTCATACAACTTATATCATGGCTTTTACCACCTCTCCTCTTCCCCACATCCACACCCCACTCACTGTTAATTAATTAAAAATATAACTAGAGCACATATATATTTTTAAAATGGTATTGACAAATTCTGTTTTGGAAACAGTATGAAAACATTTTTTGATACTTTAACTCTTTGGCCTTCTTTACTGTCCTTTTTAGTGTAGTGATATCCTAAATATATATTTTCACAGCATGATGTATAGAAACTCCTTGACTTCTAGTCCTTATTTTACCGCTTTCAGAATTGTAGGAAGGGTCCACACTACCCTAGAGAGACAAATGCTTAAAGCACTGTCTTTAAATAGTAGACATAAGTAGATATCTACCTACCTTTTCCTTAAGGCTCTTTAGAAATGGCTCATGATTTTCCTACTATCTTTATGAGCATTTCCATGGACTTGAGACTCTGAGCTAACATTACTTAAAACCCAGAGCATTACACAAGCCAAAAATTTATAGCTTGTAGAATCAAACTGACACTGATTTTTTTTAATGAGAACCTAGAGTCCTCAAATAATTTGAAGCTTTTTTTTTTTTCCTGGCTTTCAGTCCTGACAGAAGCAACACTGCCAAAAAACAAACAAACAAAAATCTTACAAGAAAGAATCCTTTCGTGATCACATTCCAATTTTAACAAACTAAGATGTTCAGGACAATTTAGTTAAATATTTTCCAGAGATATTTGATTTGGAAAAACTTGAGTGTGTCTTAGCTAAGCCTCTGGGGTCACTCCTAATCCCCAGATAGCTTCCTGGGGCACTTCTGAACCACTTAGCCTCCAAAGATGCAACCATTTTTCCTATTTTTCATAGAATTGCTACATACGACATTTTGGGGGTCTCCTATTCCCCAAGGCAGTGAGGAGTAGAAAATGCCTTGGTGGTTTCCCAAGTTTTCTTGGTTTCCTGAAAAATCAACTCACAGACAGAAGAATTTATTGCCAGTCATTCTACAGAGAGAATATATTAATATAAGAAAGTTCAAGTTGCCACCATATTTGCACAGTTCTCATGGCCATGGTAGTTCTATATACTATTTCTGCTGGTCAAAAAAGACTATTTTTGTTCTTAAGGGTGTAGGTCATCTAATTTTTCCCATTTTACTATAATCTAAGGAAGCAATGAGGCCCCCTCTCTCTAGAAGGAAAGACTAAGGGTTCTATTGGGGGAAACCACAGGTGTGAACTAGCAAACCAACCAAGCAGTTCATTTAGGTCTCAGAGATTTCACCACAAAACTGAGTGAAGCCAGGAGGCCCTCAAAATGGTCTTCTCAGGTCACATCGTCATGTGGATTCAATCTAAACCTCAAATCTGAATCTCTTGAACTTAATTAGGCATTTTAACTTGACTTCCAAGGTGTTTAGAGTACTGTTGCATTACCTGTAAGTTTGTTTCTTCTTCTCTTTTTAGTATCTTTAAGCTTTACTTGATGTGATATTTAAGAGATAGCAGCTATAATTAGCAACATAAGGGCTCCCAGTGCTTGTGGTAGCTTGTACTATGTAGCGCTCTTACATTCTTCATTAAATTCTTTACTGCCCTAGAGCAGAAATTTTTACTGTTCTTAAAACAAAAATATTTATTGAACATAAGAATGATTCTTAGTCTGGGATACATTGGTAAATAGACCAAGACCAGTTCCCTTGAAGCTTTTGTTCTAATGGAGGATTACAAATAAGCATGCAAGCAAATCAATTTAAGAAAAAAAATCAGGTAGTGATCAGTGCTCTGCAAAGAATTCAGCCATTGGAGCTATTTCAGAGTGGGTAGTCAGGAAGCCCACTTGAGGAAGGCCATTTGAATGATAAAAAGGAACTAGCTGGATGAATGCTGAAGGAAGGGCAATGGGGATGGAAGGACCAGCTACTGCCAAGGCTGTGCAAAGCTTGGTGTGTTCAAAGAAAGAATAAAGGCAACATATCTGGTGGGCACAGGCAAGAGTGTTGGAAGACAAGAAAAAATAAAAACCACAGGTAGGCAGGAGCTGGGTCGTGAAAGACATTGTAAAGTACTTAGATTATATTTTAAGTACAAACAGAAGCTAGTGGAGAATTTTAAGCGGGGAGAATAGAATTGCACTTATGATTTCAAAAGGTAGATTTGGCTGTAGGCTCAATCCAGAGAATGGGTAGCAAGGCCCAGGGTGGAAGCAGAAATGTCAGGTAGGAGATCGCTGTGTAGATCAGGTGAGAGCTTGCAGTTGCTTCGAGTAGAGTGGCACCGATGGGAAGATGTGGACTATGTTCTAGAGATAGAATGTCTTTTCTTTTGCCACTTTGTCTCATCCTCAGTTTGACTCAGTTCACTTTTATGGTCTGCAGAATTGTTGCTATGAAATATCCTGGTGGAATGTGCAGCATTTTGAGGGCCAGAGAGAACAGAATGATCGTGGCAAGTTTATTCCTTCTTTGGGCCTCAATTTCTACTTTCAAACAATGAGAGATTTGAACTTAATGACCTCAATGGCCCCTTCCAGCTGTAAGGGTCTATAATTTTCAGGAAGTATCCTATCTGGAATATATAAGATCTGGACTCGAATGTAGATCAATGAAGACACCTGTGCTAGTTTGGTGACCAGCCATACTGTAATGAAAAGGTTTGTGGCCACCAATAGAGTGAGCAAAGAGAGCCAACGTGGAGAGCAGGGGCAAAGTTCCTGCCCTTGCTGTGCACCTGACCATCTATCTTAGCCAGTAATTCTCATCATCGAGGTTGTTAAAATCTGTAGCATTCACAGAGTTGTCTACGTGTTTATTAATGGTAGGCGTGTGGTAAGTTCCCATTTGCCCCATATGTCCACTTTCCTCATAAGACTTTTGTGCAGCAAAAAGTTAGGGAACATTTACTGCTTTGTGTCAAGGGTCACATATTAACACAAGGAAGAAATGATAACTCTGCTACAGATCTCTGCTGGTCAAAATTTGAAAGAAACTGCTGGGACAACATTCAGACTCTTGCAGTCTAGACAGATGCAGCGTCAGTGGTAACAGCAGTGGGAATTGCTCAGTGAGTCTGCGTACTGGGCCATTTCTAGTTAAGAGGCATTCTAAGATGGGAAGAAGGTTAACTTTCTCATAACCTAGTAGCTAAAAAGAAGACATGAGGTCAGGGCCACTTGTTTATTTCCCTGTTCACTTATTAATCTTGTTTAGTCATTTATTTAACCAACATTTATTGGGAACTCAGATATCACTATTCTGCACTAGGGATGTTAGGATTCTGCTGTCAGCAAAAAGACAAGGTAGCTGACCTTGGGGAAATCAGAGTGGAATAAAAAGGATAAATATACAAATACATAACTAAATCAAGTGTGGTAAACACTGTTAATGTGGAAGCGTGCACAAAGTACTAAGAAGTCATGGAAGGGCAGTGTCTGGCTCTTTCACCACTGTGAGTGGACCCAGGGTCTAGCACTAAGTGTTTGGCACCACACTTCTGAGACTGTGACCCAAGAAACACAGGAATTCAGGGGTCTCAGAATATTTTAAAAATTCAAGGAAAACTTGGCAGCTATTGAATACCATGCAAACTACTAGATCATACTGTATTCCTTTCCATGATGTCTCATCTTTGCAAAGTTGAGTTTGCTTTGATAAAAAATAAATACTGGGAGAAAATTATCATGGAGTGGAAACAAGACTGACATTGTCCAATCCAATTTCCAGCTTTGAGAAATTGTACAGGTACATCCCATTAGTAAGTAAATGATATTTTTAAATGAAATAAAATAGTATTTTTCTCTCAAGTGATATGTATTGTTTTTCAAATGGATAATGGTTCATTAGGACACAAATACTGGGATGTTAGGACCTACTCACTGCATCAGTGGAACTGTTGAGTATTCCTTTTGTCCTAAGGGTACCATAAAAAAATTACCGAGACATTAACAGTGCTGTAAACAGAATTTGGGAACCTCTCATCTAATAAATTGTAGGCATTCAACACATAATGATGAATGAATGAATGTCGTTATAAATTAAAGTGTGTTTGAGCTTTGAAAAATGAGAGGGATTTTTCCAGGCTACAGTGAGAGAATGTGTTTTGACAAATGGGAATGAATTCCATTTAACTATTTCCTACTGTGTGTCAGGCAGTTTTTCTAAGCACCAGGGTACAACAGTGATAGAAATTGGGGGAAAAGGTGGGATATTCTTTTGTGCTGAAGAGTCTGAATGTACATCTGAATGTCACTTCATAAGGGGTGTTCCTAGCCTTTCACTGAGGTTGCTCAGAATCCTGGGTTGCTCTTACTTCCCCTCTGTGCGTTTTTCTTCTCCCACGCCCAGAGTCAGCCGATCCCAGATGATCCCAGATGAAATACATACAAAACAGTACAGGAATTTCTTGACCTCAAGTAGGAAGTTTCTTAAGTGGGAGAGAAATGCTGAGTGAAAAAACATTGGTTTCTTCCTAATAAGTGTTCAAAGTTCCCCACCTATCAGAGAGGGCTCCCAAGGACACCCTAAGCATCCCGGCTGTTTGTCCCTGCCGCGGACTCACTCCTTCCAGCGGTGGACTAAAGAAACGTGCTCTCACCAGTTCATCCGTCTTCAATCCCTAGACTCATCCAGCTGAAAAGCAGGAATTGTCCTTATACTGTAATCTTCACTGATTTTAAAGTCTGATAGGATGTGTCTTTCCAAGTAACTTTATGTGTATTAAGGCTTCATTTGCACATGGATGTAACATAATTGAGACCAGGCTCTCCTTGCCTTCAGAGTCTACGTGCACTTGGAAGTCAGGCAGTCTCTTGAGTCAAATGGAGTAATATCTGTAATATGATTTCAGCCTTTATTTTATTTTATTTTATTTTTTAAGACAGTGTCTCACTCTGTGGCCCTCTCTAGAATGCCATAGTGTCTTAGCTCACAGCAACCTCAAACTCTTAGGCTTGAGCAATCCTCTTGCCTCAACCTCCCAAATAGCTGGGACCCACCATTACACAAGGCTAGTGTTTCTATTTTTTAGTAGAGACAAGCTCAGGCTGTTCTTAAACCCCTGAGCTCAAGCCATCTGCCCACCTCAGCCTTCCAGGATTATAGGCATGACCCACTGTACCCAGTACGATCTCAGTTTTTAAAAATCCCTCTGTCCGGGTATATGGCACCATAATAAGGTCTTAAAGGACACACATCAAACTGATCACAGTGATAACCTAATACAGAGCAAGAAGGGATTGAAGGAGTTAGGGGGACTTTCATTTTTATTCTGTAAACTTTATGTTCGTGTTTTAAAATTTTTGCATTGAACACATAGTCCTGTATTCTAGTATAATTTGAAACATAAAATATGAAAAAGAAAATGAAGCTGGGAGAAAATTTTTTTTCAAGTCACTGAATTTATATCTGGTTTTGAAACATTGGAAAAAATACCACTTCACAGGGTTTTTCTGAGAATTACATGCAGAAATATCTCAAATGCACCCAACAGGGTTGCTGACTTAGTAATGCCGGCTCTGCTCTCCTTCAGTACCTGTTATGGTTTGAATTGCAGACCCCCATTACATGTTGAAACCTGAACCACCAGTAACTACTTCAAAACATGACTATATTTGGAGATAGGGTCTTTAAAGAAGTAATTCAGCTAATAGTAAGATCATTAGGATGGGTCCTAATCTGATACAACTGGGGTTCTTTAAAGAAGAGATTGGGATGCAGAGAGAAGTCGTGAGGACACGGGGGCGGGGGAGGAGGAGGCCACCACTGCCAAGGAGACGGGCCTCAGAAGAAGCCGACCCTCTGACTCCTCAATCTTGGACTTCTGGCTGCTAGAACTTTATAGAAATACATTTGTCTTGTTTAACCCACCCACCCTGCGGTACTGCACTATTTTTAAAAAGTGAACATTAATTCACTTTGAAATTCCAAAGATCAACCTTACTCTATGACATTATGGGGAGCTCCTGATTATTTTGCCAAATGACAAGTTCCAAGTATCCTGGAAGAAGAGCATTAGACCTCATCTCTAGCGGAACTGCAGGCGTGTAAATGGCCCTTCCTTTGGGTGAACTATAGAAAAGCAGACTTCCTATACAGTGCCCCACTCTTAGGCTGGACGGTTCGGTCTCTGGCAGCTGTGATACTTGGCTGTTCTTTGGCCAGACGCATACTTGGTTGGAATTGCTGCATATTCTCAGAATCATATCCCGGGGGACTAATCAACATCCAGCATCAGGGGTCTAACCACAAAGCTAGGATGACTGTAGAATGGTGACTAAACCAGTTATAGGTCTTTGTGGTTTGTGTGTGTGTTTCTCTTTTTTGGCATGGAGCACAGTTGCTGTTGCTGGAACAAAAGAATGTTCTTTAGGGACCACATTTTCAAAAAACATTCTAATTTCTCTATTGGCCCGCAGTTTTATTATTATTATTATTTATGCTAAAATTAGATAACAAAGGGAAACAATGTTTCAGAAGAGAGAAATGGTGAGTGACTTTTATTGTTTCTCTGAGGGCAGAGCCTCTACCCAAACTATGATAGCATCAATGCTAAATAAACTTTGAATATCTTGCAAAGAAATTAATCTCTAAATGCAAGTATACGGCATGCCATGTGGACAACTGGAGGTTGATTTTGGTTCAAAACACATCATTTCTTTTTCACTAGTTAAACACTGAACATTTAGAATAATGGTTGAAAATATTTGCAGCAATTATTCTGGGAAAAAAAACCCTCACATTTTATGACTAACTGTTTTATCATTTGTGGCATAAAAAAATAAACATTATTTTAATGATTCACAGATCCCTTCACTTGATGGATCTGGTGGCCATAGATCTCTGAGCAGGGCTTGCTGCCAGGCAGCTAGCCAAGTTCACTGGGTGCCCCCACTCCCAGGGGGATGGGCCTTCTGCTTTTCTTCTCCCCTTGGCCTTCTCCTGACTGCCGCATGCGTTTCTTTTTTAATGCTTTTTCCAACATGTCTTTATCGAACCCCTCCTAATTCTCTCTACATTTCCTTTGTCTTTAATGTGTTCTTAATTTCTCATCTCTGCCTCAGCTCTCACTCTCCGGGGAGGGGTCTGGTGTGAACACTCCTCAGTCAGTGGGAAGAACGCAGGCTGGGGAGCTCTGTTACTTACAAACTTTGTGGTTTGGGGCAAGCTCTGTCACTTCTTATAGCCTCAGTTTCCTCAATCATAAAAGTGGAAATACTAGGAATGCCTACTCGATGGTATTCCTTTACAGGAACCAATGCAACAATGGAAACACTTGGGAGATAATAAACTTTAGTTCTTTCTTCTGTGCTACCTTGGTAAGGTTAGTAAATGACAGTCTTATAGGAGATAGGGCCCAGTGAAACAACTGCTCACAGTGTCCCATCAGCATGAAACATTTTCTTTCAGAAATGCTAAATTGCCTAGATAAGAACAATTTGACTCCTCTGCACAACTCCAGGTAATATGAAGAACTCCAAACTGTTGGGGAAGAGAGAAAGGGAATATATTGATAGGACTTGGCTTCTATGGCACCCTTCCGACATGTTTTCCCCTAACTTGATCACTGTCATCCCATGGAGACTGCTGGCAAGTGTTCCCAGTAGCTGTAAATGCCCTCTGAGGGACATGAGCTGGCTTTGCTGGACTGAAAGGACATATCTTACAACTCACTGGCCTGACACTGGCTGAGAAACACAGTCCCTCTCATGGCAGCTATTTTCTTTTATTGTGGATTGATGACTGATGTCAAGCATCTGTTTTTCTAAGGCTCTTAGTATGCCCAGGAAGTCTACTTGGTCAGCCTAGAATGTGTTTGCTTCAACATTGCCATAGTGAAACCCTTTGAGGAGAAAGTTGAGTTAGACCTTTAGGTGTATCTCTTATTATGAATAGTACAATACTGACTTGATGGATGTTCGGAGAAGAGGAAACTCTCCTCAGTTCAGCTTTCAACTGATGAAGAGGATCAAAGAACGAGTCCATATTTCCTACAGGACTTGGAATTTATTAGGTTGAGAAAAGCTGATCTGTGTGAGCCCCATGTACCAGCTTCCACCATGACCTTGGGCAAACAGCTTTAGCCTCTCTGTGCCACCATCTCCTTATTAAAAATGACAGCTAAAGACTAGTCCTATGCCTCAGAGCAATCCTGGCAATGTCATAAATTTATGGACTATTAGAATTAGAATGCAAATAGTGTATTTGAACACTCTGCCATGGGCCAGGCATAGTGCTCAATGACTTTTTGCCCCTAACTCTTTTATTAATAATTCTCACAACCACCTTGACAAGTGGGTGAGCAAATTTTACAGATAAGTAAAATGAAACATTTAAAGAGATGAAATGCCTCATCTAGGTCATACAGCTACAGAGTGGTCCTGCCAGAGCGTAAAGGCCAACGCTTATCCTTATTTCCCGTAATACAGGAGGGTACAGAGATGATCTAGACTAACTTTCATGCAGCAAATAATACAACTGAGACACAAATCGTTTAAAGCCCAAGGATTTTTACAACATATACTTTAAGAAAAAGGATATTCAAACAAGTTTACTATAGTAATTATAATTCTTCAAGGCGAGGAGGAAATGAACTGCTAGGAATTTAGCCATCCATGCTGAAAACACACCCTTTGAGCTTCTCTGCCTTGTCAAGAGGCTATAAAGGTATTAAGTCAATACTCCACAGAATCTATTTTCCCAAGTCCTAGTTTCTGAGTTTCATAAGAAGTATGCTGGCCTCTGGTGAACCAGATAGAGTGTGAAGTAGGGATTTGAGAGTGATTGAGAAAGCAATTACTACTGCAGTTCATCCCTTGGCAGAGTGCCCCATGGAATGAAACCAAACAAGCTGCCATGCCCAGGTTGCTAACGTGCAAATACTTGCCTGTGCTCAGCCTGGTTTCCATGAGCCTAGAAATGATAAGCGGCATCAAATTTTCTGATTAACACCAAGATGTGTTGAAACTCAAGCAACATAAACCCTTAGGTTTTTCCCTCTGGGAGATAACTCACAGACCTTTGTGCTGAGAGCCATGATCGAGGGCCATTATTTAATTAAGTAGCTTTTATACTGTATTATAGTTCTAGGAATCTTGTCCTTCATGTTTTTCTTTGCATTTTCAACATTCTCTTCCTTTTCAAAGGAAATTGTGAAATTTAAAGAGGTTATCTTTGAGGTTTGGCTATATTTTCCTTTCTAATCTTGCTATGAGCAGTAGCTACATATGGCTGTTGGAGAGTATTTAGTTTGAGTTTCCAATTCAGTTTAGAGTTTTGAGTGAAATATGGTCATTGCAGAGAGAAGGGTAAAGAGGCGTTATTTAGGTTCCTTTCCTTTGAATCTTCACTGAGCAAATATGCTTCAGAGATCTGTAACATCCATATCGTATAACATGCCAACTTCCTTTTCCCAAGCATTACAGAAAACACCTCTACCCCTCAAAAGAATATTTTTAAAGAAATGTATTGCTATATTTTACAATGTGTAATTTATAACTTTTTAATTCTTCTTTCTTCCATTAAAATCTTGCGAGGAATTGTATACCTTGAATTGTTATAAATAATGGAAGTAATTTAGACAAACGTCTCTAGTCTTTATTTTTTTAGAGGTTGGATCTTGCTATGTTGCCCAGGCTGGCCTTAACTCCTAGACTCAAGCAATCTTCCCACCTCAGCCACCGTGGTCAGATAAACCTCTCATTCTTATAGAACTGTAGTTTAAAAACTAATTTTTCAAAGTACTTCCTGTGTAGTCACCTTGACCATGTCTGGTGATAAGGGCCAAGCAGTCAGATTTGTAGGTACCCAGAGCAATTTCATCCAGAAAGCTCTGCGTTCAGCTGTTTGATTTATTAGTATTCTATGTAAGATTTCTTTGGAAGAAAAATAATTCTGTAACAAAAATTGTTTGAAAACTCCTACATATTTTTACCCCTCCCAAGAGGTCTTCTAGGTTCCATGTGATTATTTCTAGGTTAAAAAAAAAAAAGAATTCCCCATCTTATATGTTTTGCATACAATTCTAATTGCCAGGAATGTGTTTCTTACAGTGAACTGATGCACGCTTTCTAATCACTATTTAGTTTAATGGAACAGATAATGGTTGGCTATGTGTAAGGCATTGCCTAGGACCAAATGAAAATAAAAAGATCTGTATAAGAATTTATACTTTCAAAATTTTGAAATTGAAAGGAAGAAAGAAAATAAGGACAAAAATATGGGTAGTTATAACCCAATGCAGAATAGTAGAAATTATTAAAGTATAAGGCAAGCACTCAAAGGACTTCTATGCCATCCATTAATCCTCCCCTTTCCCAAAAAAACAGTCATACAAATAAAATACAGAGAAAATGGGAAACTATACCTTTATTTACAAAATATTCATTACAAAATTTGACAGAACATTTACAAAATATTCTCTACCTGTTTGTTGATCACCTCTTTCTACACACACGAAGTCCTCTCTCTCACACATGGCAAACACGCTCCAAGGTATCTGTTGTTAATATTTTTCCTATGTATGGAGACTTTTGGAGCATCCTGTATGAAATAATAAAACCAATGGCAGAGTCTAGTTCAAAAGCAAGATAAAAATGTCCACAGAACAAAATTGGAACATAAAGGTAAGATAGTAAACGATGCTGATATCATAGGGGTTTTGGCTGTACAGCATAAGAAAAGCAAAAATTGGCAGTAGTTCAACTCTAGTAGGGAAAGCAAGGACATACTAATTTCATAGAAGAAGCAGGACCTAAGACAGGTAGAGATCTCAAAGTCAGAAGCTTAGACAGAGTCCTCTGTGGTGAAGAGAAGTTAATTTTTTTTTTAAGTGACTGTTACCTGGGCTGAGAGCTTTATCTGAAATTGTAGATCTCAGGCTGGTTGATGGCTATAGATGCCACATCAGAAAACTAAACTCTGCCATGCTAGTACTTAGCTCTGGGGCTGGACTTGCAATTTCCTCATTATGGATTAACACCCAAAATTTCAGTATAATAACTCATTCTGAACAGGGGCTTAATAAGCCACAAGGAAATAATCATAAAATCATTAGAACAGCAAAGACAGGGAGAAAAAAAACAAGAGCCTACAAATAAAAATTCCAAACCACATGAAAGAAATATAATACGATAGTACCAAGAAAGAAAAAAGAATGAACATCCACTCCAAATAAAATCATGTGGAACAATTTGACAAAGACTTTAAAATTAATAAAGTCAATACTCATTATTCATGGATTCTGATCATTGTGAATTTTTCTACTCACTAAGATTTATTTGTAACCCCCAAGTCAATGTTTATGGCACTTTTGTAGTCATTCGTGGGCATGTCAAGATCAGTGAAGTGGTTGAGTGGCCTAATGAGAACATTCCACCTGTGATTGAACAAGGTGACACTCTGTCTTCTTGTTTCAGCTCTCATATGGCAGATAAGTATGTCATCAAGTTTTCCACATTTATTTTGGTGCATTTGGGATGGATTTCACACAGGCAAAAAATTTGTAGGCCCCACTTGGTAGTCTTCTTCAGATTGTAGCACTTGAATTGAATCCTTCCTTTGAAACCTACTGTGCTCTCTTCTATAGCCATATTTCTTCTGGGACAGAAAGTTCTTTGCATTTATTGTCAATATACTCATTAACATTCTTTACTTTGCTCCCTCGGGTTGCCACACTCCCTTGAGCTGCAACAAAAGGAACCAAATGCTGCATCTGAAATACTTGGAAAAAACATCCTTGAGAAATGGGGTTCTGTTTAGCCAATCCTCAGTAAAAGAGTCAACTAATTGTGCCTTCCAATTCAGAGCCATGTTCAATATTACACTAAAGAGTGCCTTCATGTCTTCTGATGAAACATCCTTCTACAAGTGTCACACTGATAATCTTGTCAGTGGAGTCACCTTCTGTATTTTTTTCACTGCATGCATATTTGGTGTGGTCACAATTTCGCCAATAAGATCATCTGAGATAAAGAGCTGGAAGTATTCAAGTTCAATTTTGGGGCAAGCCCTTTGAGGAAGGGTGAAACCCTGTTGTGTGACAGAGTACGGGAACTTCACAAGAACACCATCACCATCCTGATGACCCCTCCGGCTACCTGGTACAGGTTGCATATTTTCATCACTTTCTTCCTCATCACTAGCTTCAGATTCACTGGAACTAACATCACTGCATACAGGAAGAGTTTCTTCATGCTCACCTTCATCACTAAACTTTCATTCAACCTCACTGGCCTCAAAATCCATGTTCAATATCATCGTCACTTACACACCTTCTTGCTGCTAGTTTCCTGCAAGCACAACCAGGCAAATACAGTCACCTGTTCACATCAAAACACGTGGCCTGCCAGGAAACAAAAAGAATGCAGTCTGCACTGTCTGCTGGCTGGAGTCCTACT
Organism: Perodicticus potto; assembly: GCA_963574655.1. NCBI lineage: Eukaryota > Metazoa > Chordata > Mammalia > Primates > Lorisidae > Perodicticus > Perodicticus potto. The sequence continues at coordinate 34,630 of CAUYRH010025578.1, forward strand.
ACAGGGGAAAACAGACAGCCTTGGACAGTGGGGCAGGCGAACAAATGCAACAAAAAAACATGTGGAATGTCTTCCAACATTGGAGCAGAACTGGAAAATCATTAGGTCAGACAAGGTCCAGCCTAAGATAGAAGGGGTTAAGACTATTTTTCATATTCCATGAATGGGTGTTTTCTGGACAGCCCCTGTCTATCCACACTAGAATTATACAGAATGGTTTTACTGCCCTAAAAATGTTTTGCACCTCACTTATTCATCTTACCTCCCCCGGCCTGTGGCAGTCAGTGATCTTGTTACTGTCTCCTTAGTTGGGCTTTTTCTTTTCCTAGCGTGCTCCTTCTCTGACAGCCTTAGAGTCTGGGCATTCTGAGCTGATCTTAATCATCTTCCACAGCTTGTAGTCCATTGGCTTTATCCCCTGTTCCCTGCTTTCATAAGTTATTAAAATGGAAAGTTCTAGACACCAGGAACCGGCAGGTCCTTTAGAATCCACTTCCTTTCTGGACTTGTGCCTTCTCATTGTTTTTGTTTCTGAGGGAACTTCCTTGCCAGCCCAGCTGTGCGTTAACAATTTTTTTAATTTTTATTTTTACTTCAATCTAGTATTTATAATGGGAAGCTTCCTCCGAGAATCTAGTCCTACGTACTGTTGGAAGTGGAAGTCCCGGAATTCATTCCTTGGCAGATAACTATAATATTTAGCATCAATTTTGTACCAGGCTTGGACTCGGCCCTCAGGATATGGCAGAGTCCTTCATGTTTTCACTGCTTTGGAGGCGCCAGACAGAAAATCAGCAATGTGGGGAGTCTGAGACTGAAGGCCTGCGCGGGGCACTCTGACCTCCCGCAGGTGGGGGTAGGGGCTGTGAGAGAGGGAGGCGGAGAAATGACACTTGAGCTTTGTGGGAGCCAGCCAGGTGAACGGGGGTGAGCCACGCTGGCAGGCGTCAGCCAGAGGAGCAGAGCATGGGGAGAATGGCAGATACTCGCGAAGTGTGGGCTGGATGATGAGGAATACGGAGAAATGAAGCTGGAGAGCAGGCGAAGCCATGTCCGCTCCCCATACAAACTCTCTGGGTTTCGTTACTTTGCCACATCATACAGAAAGGAGAAACGAGACGCAGCTCCATGCTCAGGAATTAAGTAATACGGATGACTCGCAGGGTGAGCCACGGTTTCAAAATTCCTTTTTCTTTACTACCTTGCCCAGATTCCACCTTAAAGCAAGACGGAATAGTAAGGGAATTGCCTGTGTCCAAAAATAGTCCGCCAGTTGTGACTTGTCCACCACTCTTCCTAGAACTCTATGGTTAGAATAAAAGCTCAACTTAGGGACTCAGCATCTATCTTCTCCCTTTCTATCATAAGCATCATGAAGGCAGGGACTATAATCGACTTTTTACTGTAGCTTAGTGCGTGGTAAGTGTCTCTCTGTTTTTGAACATATGTAGTTAACAGTTACTAAGAATGATTAAGTGGAAAGCATTATTAGTCATGCAAACCTTACTCTAGATAAGTTTAACCAGTTTTCTTTCCTCTCCACCTTTGTCTAAGTGCAGCTCACTGAAAGAAAGGGATCTTTATAGGAACAAGAAAGGAAAATTATCTTTGGAGCACAGTACTATTCAGGAGAAGGCTGATGCTAAGAAGCTGTGCTCTAAGCCTCAAAAGACAACCTAAAACCAGCTGGATTTTGGAGGTCAAAAAAGCAATTTCTCTGATTTTTTTTTTAATTTTTTAAGATATGTCCGTGCTCCAAGATCAACAAACTAAGAAGCATGAGCACATCTGAATAAAGTTGAATGTTGTCATTCATTAAACTTATAACCCAATAAATTTGGCACATGATATTGTTTGATTAAACTCATATGCTAAGGCATTCATGTAAGTCACTTGAATTAAAATTATATTTAGACAACTGAATAAAGTAGTTCTAGAGACAGCAAGGCATGGATCCTGACATTTGATTTGGAAAGTGTTGTCACCGTATCTATGATGAAGTTTTCAGAAACCTGAGGACGCTTCTACGGAATCATTTTATATAGTAGTGACTGTGAACTTGGGTATCTGTAGAAGGAATTCTGATCTAGAAGTTGTAAAGAGAATAGAGGAGGAGGAGTCAGGGACATTCAACTCTTCTCATTTTATTCACAGTAACCCTACTCCTTTCTCCTCAGTCCAAAGCCTGTAAGGAAAGACCCAGCTAATCTTCATTGGTATCATAGGACACTCCGGAACACCTTATTTTCTTGCTTTGGAAAACATAACATAAAGCCAGGTGCAGTGGCTCACACCTGTAATACTAGCACTCAGTGAGGCCAAAGTGGGTAGAATGCCTGAGCTCAGGAGTAAAAGACCAGCTTGGGCAAGAGTGAGACCCAATCTCCACTAAAAAAAAAAAAAAAAAAAAAAAAAAAAAAACACCCTGGGCAAATTGGCGTTGGCAGGTATTGTAACGTAAAAAGCTGGGTGTGTTAGTCGGGTCCCTTGAGCCAGGGAGTTTATGGTTGGTGTTTG
>CAUYRH010025579.1:0-11441 GCA_963574655.1 Perodicticus potto
GAGACAGGGTCTCATTCTATTGCTCAGGCTGGTGTGGAGCCGTGTCATCACAGCTCACTGCAACCTCAAAATCCTGGGCTCAAGCAATCCTTCTGCCTCATCCTCCTAAGTAGCTAGAACTACATACAGGCTTGCTCTACCAAGCCTGGCTAACTTAAATTTGTTGGTCTCAAACTCCTGGGCTCAAGTGTCTTCTCACCTCAGCCTTCCAAAGTGCTAGGATCATAGGCATGAGCTACTGTGCCCAGTTATATTAATGGATTTTTCTAAAAGCCTTCATAATACTTAAAAATAGGTCTATAGAATTGGATAACCACATGTAAAAGACTGAAACTGGACCCACACCTTTCTCCACTCACAAAAATTGATTCAAGAAGGATAAAAGACCTTAATCCAAGGTATGAAACAATAAAAATCCTCAAAGAAAGTGTGGGGAAAACACTGGAAGCTATAGGCATGGGGAAGGACTTTATGAGAAAGACCTCGGCAGCAATCACAACAACAAAAATAAACAAATGGGACTTGACTAAACTGAAAAGCTTTTGTACAGGTAAGGAGACAACAACCAAAGCAAATAGACAACCTACACAGTGGGAAAGGATATTTGCATATTTTGAATCAGACAAAAACTTGATAACTAGGTCTATGGAGAACTCAAATTAATCCACATGAAAAAAGCTGGGCAAGAGACATGAACAGAACCTTCTCTAAAGAAGACAGACAAATGACTAGCAAACATATGAAAAAATGCTCATCGTCCCTAATTATTAGAGAAATGCAAATCAAAACCACCCTGAGATATCCTCTAACCCCAGCAAGAATGGTCCACATCACAAAATCTCAAAACTGCAGATGCTGGCGTGGATGTGGAGAGAAGGGAACACTTTTACACTGCTGGTGGGATTGCAAACTAATTCAACCTTTTTGGAAAGAACTATGGAGAACACTCAAAGAACTCAAGCTAGACCTCTCATTTGATCCTGCAATCCCATTACAGGGTATCTACCCAGAAGAAAAAAAATCCTTTTATCATAAGGACACTTGTACTAGACTGTTTATTGCAGCTCAATTTACAATCACCAAAATGTGGAAACAGTCTAAATGCCCACCAACCCAGGAATGGATTAACAAGCTGTGGTGTATGTATACCATGGAAGACTATTCAGCCATTAAAAAAGATGGAGACTTTACATCTTTTGTATTACCTGAATGGAAGTGGTACACATTATTCTTAGTAAAGCATCACAAGAATGGAGAAGCATGAATTCTATGTACTCAATTTTGATATGAGGATGATTAATGACCTAGTACACGGTGGAGGATGGAGGAAGGGGATAGCGGGGGTGGGGGGTGGGAGGAGAAAGAAAGAGTAGCGAGAGGGAAGGAGGGAGGGGATCTTGGCATGTGACACACCTTTTAGGGGCAAGACACAAGTGTAAGAGGGACTTTACTTAACAAATGCAATCAGTGTACCCTGGTTTCTTGTACCCTCAATGAATCCCAACAATAAAAAAGAAAGAAAGAAAGAAAGAAAAAGGAACAAATGCAATACAATGGAGAAAAAAGTCTTTTCAATAAGTGGTGCTGAACAACTAGACATCCAAATGAAAAAAAAAAAAAGTCAAGGCACAGATCTTATACATTTCAGAAAAATTATCTGTAGATTATAGACCTAAATGTAAAATGCAAAACTATGAAACTCTTAGAAGATAACAGGAGAAAATCTACATATCTAGATAAAAGTAATTTTTTTTTTTTTTTTTTTTTTTTGCAGTTTTTGGGCGGGGCTGGCTTTGAACCCTCCACCTCCAGCATATGGGGCTGGCGTGGATGAGCCACAGGCACCGCCCCAACAGTAAGTTATTAGGTGTAACACCAAATACATGATCTATGAAAGAAAAAATAAGTTGGACTTCACTAAAATTAAAACTTTTGCTCTGTAAAAGACATTATTAAAAGAATAAAAAGACAAACCACAGGCAGGGAGAAAGTATTTATAAAACATATATCTACTAAAGTATGCAAAAAACTTATAAAACTCAATAATAATAACACAAACAACCCAATTAAAACTGGGCCAAAGATCTCAACAGACACCTCACCAGAGATGATATGTGGCAAGCACGTAAAAAGATACTCCACATCATATGTCATCAGGGAAATACAAATTAAAACGATGAGCTGCTGCTACACACCTCTTATGAGGCCCAAATCCAGAGCACACACACCACCAAATGCTGGCACTCTCATTCACTGCTGGTGGGGGTGCAAAATAGTATAGCCATTACAGAAAGAAGTTTGGTGGTTTCTTACAAAACTAAACATACTCTCAACAAATGATCCAGCAATTGCCCTACTTGTTATCTACCTAAAAAGAAAAACCTGCACATGGAGGTTTGTTTATAGCAGTTCTGTTCATAAATGCCAAAACTTGTTAGCAACCGTTCATGGGTAAACAGGTAAACTGTGACATGTCCAGACAATGGAATATTATTCAGTGCTAAAAAGAAATCAGCTATCAAGCCACAAAGAGACATGGAGGAAACTTAAATGCACATTACTAAGTGAAAGAAGCCTATCTGAAAAGCCTACATACTATGTGACTTCAGTCGTGTGTCATAATGGAACAAGCAAAACCATGGAGAAGGCAAAAACATCAGTGGTTGCCAGGTGTTGGGGGTGAGGGGAGGAATGAACAAGTGGAGCACAGAGAAACTTCAGGTGAAACTTCTGAATAATACTGTAGTGGATACACAACATCACAGTCAGCAATGCACAACACAAGTATTAAGTCCTGATGTATGACACAGATGTAGTGAATGAGATTTAGTTCATGAAAACAGATCATGGCGGCACCTGTAGCTCAGTGGGTAGGGCGCTGGCCACATACATACATAGAGGCTGGAGGGTCTGAAACAGGCCCAGGCCAGCTAAAACAACAATGACAACTGCAACAAAAAAAATAGCTAGACATTGTGGCAAGTGCCTGTAGCCCCAGCTACATGGGAGGCTGAAGCAAGAGAATTGCTTAAGCTCAAGAGTTTGAGGTTGCTGTGAGCTGTGACACCACAGCACTCTACTAAGGGTGACATAGTGAGATTGTGTCTCCAAAAAAAAAAAGAAAGAAAGAAAACAGATCGATACTGGCTCTTCAGCTATAACAAAAAGACTACATAGATGCTAATAACAGGGAAACTTGGGGAGAACTTATATGGGAACTCTGTACTTTTCACTCGATCTTTCTGTAACTCTAAAATTCTTCTTTAAAATAAAATCTATTAAAACTACATCATGGGTCTCCTGGCACTGCAGCTGCCACTCCCACCACCCCTCTGACAGTTGGCATGTCCATCTGGCTATAGCACAAGCGGCCTGTGCGTCTGCAGCATGTCAGTCACTGGCTCGCATGAAATCAAGTCCCAGCAGAATAAGGTGACCCACATCCTGGATGGGAAGCACATTCTATACCAACTAGTGGACATCTCCGAGGACAATGCCCCAAGGGATGAGATGCGAGCCTTGGCAGGAAATCCCAAGGCCACCCTACCCAAGATTATCAACAGGGACCAGTACTGTAGAAACTATGAGCTCTTCATGGAGGCTGAAGAACAAAATACACTACAGAAGTTCCTGAAGCTGGCCTGAGTCAGGGTGGCCTGCAACTTCCCCACTGGACTCCCATGTCTCCTCATTCTCCCCACAGCCCTCACTTGACTATGAATAACCTTGTGACTAACTCCCTGTTGTTCCTAACCTTCTGACCTTAAAGTTTCTCTCCTGCTCTGAGGCCCATTCTCCACTCTCTAACTGTAGCTCCCTTTTCTCCATTCAAAGGCAACATTCCTTATGCACTTAGTCTCAGAAACTGTCTTAAATAACAGCCCCAAATGCTAGCTGTTCCCAGCTAGGCCTTGGGACTGTCACCCTGTCTGGCACTAGATGACCAGTACCCCTGCTGGTTCCATTAGCCAGAGCTCTGCCAAAGGCCCCACAATCCCCCCACAAGAGCACTTTAGAGATGATTAAATGGCCATTCTACTGGCAAAACAAACAAACAAAGAAAAAAAAAATCACAAACAAAAAATTCTGTGTGTCCACCTACTTCCTAAAGGAAGGTCCTAGCAGGGGTCCTTCCTCAAACTACGCCCGGCCCGCCCGGCCCCGCAGGCCACATGCGGCAGTGTGAATTGTATTTGTTCCCATTTTGTTGTTTACTTCAAAATAAGATATGTGCAGTGTGCATAGGAATTTGTTCATAGTTTTTTTTTTAAACTATAGTCCGGCCCTCCAACAGTCTGAGGGACAGTGAATTGGCCCTGTTTAAAAAGTTTGAGGACGCCTGTGAGAAACATGGCATCATCACTGGTCATCAGTGAAGGCTGAGAAGAGAAAGGAAAAAGCTACCCAAGTGGGAAAATCTCATGAAGAAAATGCTAAATGCTCAGAATGCAAGGATTCTAACTCAGATATTACTTACAATAATAAAGAATGAGTAAGCAAATGGACAAGAACCAGAATATGAGAAACTTTGACTTATTGGGCAAGGAGATGACGAAACATGCTGCTATTTAATCTTAGAATCCCACACAAGGGTGAATGAGTGTCATCTCACCAAATTTAAAAGCATGGCCTCCTGCCCCCTCAATCCAAAGTCTACTCCTCCTCAGGTACTCTACTCTCTGATCCCAGGAGTGGAGTGCCAACCCACTGCTCCTGTCCCAGGCCCTGCACTGAGTCAGGCCAAGAGTGGGAAATGGTGTTCCCTGGCCTCTGCTGGGCTACTTCGGTGGGCATTAGAGACCTGGGCTCTGACCCCAGGAGCAAGTCGGGGAGCATAGGAAGGCACAGAAGGGATCCCAGGATGAGGAGGCCCCTCTGAGGCAGCAAAGACAGGTTATTGTATGGTAGGGAAGAGGCCGAACACGGATTAAGGCCCACTGGGGAGCAGGGAGCAGCTTTTCTCAGACCAGGAGCCCCAAGAGCAAGTATGTAGGTTGGCCTTTGTCTCATCTGTCCAATGTGCCCACTGAGAGGCCAATGTGCCCACCAGCACAGAATCCATGAGATTTCATGGCAGAAACGTGACCACCCAGACTAGGTGCCTCCATAGCCTGGGGCCCTATGGGGAGAGCAGACCTGGGAACCCATTCCACTTCACAGCATCCCCTCTGCACACACAGTCCAGACAACTTAGGGCTCCCCTCAGTTTCCATCACTCACCCCCAACTCTGCTGGGTCCTCAGACTGCTGGGTGGGGATCCCAGCCTCAGGCTCTGATAGAACTAGAAGGTGTCATCCCCCACAAAGACCTCATCTGTCACAGGGCTGGACCACACCTGAGTAAGCTTTTAAGGGGAAACATCACAACAAATGAGCCAAAAAACTAGACTATGATCCTTTCCCCAAATAACTTGGCTCCTGGGACTCTACCTCAAAGAATGACTCCAAAGAACATTAAAAGATGTTTCTGGCATTTATCATGCCCTCAGGCCCCACCAAAAGGAGAACCGAGCAGGGATGTCCACCCAGCTGGGACTCAGGGGTTGCCATAAGCCTAAAAGAAGCCACTGCAGAGCAAGGAGGTGGGCCCACTTCAGGTGTCATTGCCTCAGATGCCCCAATGAACCTGTGGGGCAGACGCAAGCTATGCCTCACACAGAACTGGTTGGGGATGGGATATGGACAACTGGGTGGCCTTTCTGGGCCTAGCAGCAGATAGCTTGCTGCACAAAGGTTGGAGCAGAGTGGAAGAGGATTCTGAGCATTGGGGCCTGCCAGCCGTGCCTGTACCCCATGGGATGGCCCCCTCTAAGCAAGTGCAGACTCCTACCACAGAGTGCAGCAAACATCCCATTAAATACCTGGCTAAGTTCTCAGTAAGGACTGGGAATTCCCAAGACAGAAACAAAGAGGGCATCAAAAAGCCCCTTTGGCTAGTCTCGGGGCTGAAAGTTTGGGTTTTGAGATTAATACAGGTCAAGAGAAGAGGAAATAAGGGAGTCTTAACAAGAAACCCCAAATCCATACCACATGAGGCCAGAACCCCAGGAAGGCACATGACGTCTCTGAAGGACCAGGATTTCTACCTGAGCAGCTTCAAGTCTCTGCATACGAAGGCTTGTGCAAGACAGTCCCAAGTTTCAGGCACAAAGGCATGTCTGACCCCAAGGGAAACTAAACTGTCAGATTAAACTCCATGAACTTAATGCAACAGAGTCATCTAAGGGAGGACATGAACTCTGTTTTTGTTTTTGTTTTTTTTCTTTGCAGTTTTTTGGCTGGGGCTGGGTTTGAACCGACCACCTCTGGTATATGGGGCCGGCACCCTACTTCTTTGAGCCACAGGTGCCACCCAACATGAACTCTGTTTTAAACAATTATGGGGGAAAAAGATTCAATACTATGGAATGTATGCTCACACTGTTTTCAAACAGTCAAATTTGAAAAACTGGAACTTCTAGAAATGTAAAATGACTTTAAAATTTAAAACTCCATGAACAATTTAAATTAAAAAATCAGACATTTTTGTTTGATACCTCCACCAAGTTCAGAGAATTGGTGAACTGGAAGAGAGAGGCAGGGAGATGTGAGAGCCCAGTCAGGTGCAAAGAACAGAACATGAAGAACCAATGTAGGTGAAAAGGAACTCTTATGCTGGGCGCAGTGGGTCACACCTGTAATCCCAGCACTTTGGGAGGCTGAGGCGGGCAGATCACCTGAGCTCTCCTGTTCGAGACCAGCCTGAGCTACAGCGAGACCCCACCTCTAAAAGTAGCCGGGTGTTGTGGTGGGCACTTGTAGTCCCAGCTATTTGGAAGGCTACAAGAGAATCGCTTGGAGACAAGAGAATCGCTTGAGCCTAGGAGCGGGCAACAAAGTAAGAGCCTGTCTCAAAAAAAAAAAACGGAAATCTAGTAGGTGAGGTGCTAGAGTGGAAGGCCACTAGTGGCAGCTAAAGAGTGTGTCAGGTGGACAAAAGACTGCCCTCCTCCCCTCCCTGGGGCACACGTGCCTCCTCCCAATGCTTGTCATCTAATGTGGGATGCCACCTGCTCCTTCCAAAGGGCTCTGTAGAACAATAGTCCCTTCATTCCTCCAGGGACAGAGGTAAGTCCTCCACACCTGGGAGCTTTGCACACACTTTCCTGAGACCTTGCTGAGGCCCTCCCTGCACAAAGAACTGCCTTGTCTTCCCTAGGATCACAGAGATACCCTGGAAGTAGTGGACCATAGCCTTCATGCCAACCATCCTGCCCAGCACACACTGACTCCTCCAGAAATGCCAAGAAACACAGTTATAGTAATCTGAAGCATTGACTTTTTAAGTCCACAATTGGCTAACTCTTCCTCTTTTCTTTATCAAATAAAGGTATTGAAGAATAAGAAAAGACAGGGCCCCCCCATCTTACATGTGTTTCCACCAGCCAAAGCCCATCTGCAAACAGCACTGCTGTGGTGTCTATGATACGTTTTTCCTCTCAAGTCTTGGCCAACCTTAACTGTTTTATGAAGTGATGCCTCTTGCAATGTCCCCTTCTGAGACAATTGCTGGTGGGGGACTTGCAGATAGCCCTGGGTTAGGATCACTAACTGCATGTATGTCAAACCGAGGCAGGCTCTGGCCAGTCTGCACAGTTGCAGCCAATAGTTAGGCACAGTTATTAAAACATTTGAATGAAAATATCTAAGGGAAATGAGCATAATCTGCCCTTTCCCCTCCTGCAGCATGTAAGTACTCATGGGACAAAGTTACCTGCACTAATTAATAAAAACTGCAGGAGGAAAACCCATCCAAACCAGAAGGCTATTCAGATACGGCAGAAATCGGTCTTTCTCTGAAGTCACTCTCAACATTCACAAAACCCAGAATACAAAGCTCACTGTTCCATGAACATACTGGACAAATGCTTGCCTGTGAAGATTCTGTTCTTCTATAACCAGAGCACCCTGAACACACCTGATCTCATCTGATGGCAGAGGCTGCATGGTGTTGGGCCTGGTTAGTACTCAGATGGGCAAAGGTTCATCCTCTGTGGAGCTCACGGTCTCCAGCTGGGGCAAGGTGTGTGTTGAGCCCCTGTCCCTCAGGACCAGTGGCTTCCTGCCACAGGTTGACACAGAGTTGTCATTTGCCAGGCCCCTTCCACATGCCAGGGCCTCAAACCCCTGACAACCTGCAAGGTGACCCTATCATTTGCACATTACAGGTGAACAGGCAGAAACTGGGAAAAGTCAGGGGCTCACTCAGGGCCCCTGCTGTGAGGCCACAGAACAACATGTCTAAGGTACATGGGTTCTCATGGTAATGACACATTTCAGTCTGGGAGAACCCCAAAGGTTCAGCTCTGGAAAATCCTGTCCTGCCTCTTCAGATGCTGCTTCTTCCCTTCAGAAGAAAGTGGGAAGGGCCACTTCCTAGGGATGGACTATCACCTCCTACAGACTGTCAGGGCTGAGACACAGGCAGGCCTGGTCCCACAACATCACCCTACCCCTACCAGACACACACACACGTCACACACACACACTCCAATTAGGAATCAGCCATGAGGATTCTCCTACCTGTGACCTCCATGCAGAGTGGTTACAGGTATACGGTGTGTATGTGCTGCATGATGTGTGTCCCTTTCTGGCTCTGGGTACCCCATTGCTGCAAGAGCTCATGTGTGAAATAAAGGATCAGAACACATCAGATCCAGTAGTGACATTTTATGGTTTAGCAAAGCAAAGTCCAAGGAAGGTGGAATTCACAGTGACCACTAACTTTCCCCACAACGAGGTTGGTCCCCCATGAACTCGTTTACTGGCATTTGTTCCTATTTTTAAAACACGGGTATTCAGACAGTTAATGTGGAATTCTCTTTTGCTCCATTTTTAAAAATCACCATTTCCAACCTTCATGCACCCCATTTCCTTGTTACAAGCTCTGCCATAACTCCTTTGGAATTTGTCTAGAACCCCTGCCTGGGTCCCACTGGGATCCCAATTCTTGGACTTTCCAGAGCAAAAGGGGCTGGTCCCTGGGATGTCAGCCAGGATAACAGCATCACAACGTGGCAATGGGGGTCCCTCTTGGTGGCCACTCCTGCTCTCCAGTCAGCCTAGTGCCACCTAAGCCCTGCCTGCTTTGTCCTTAAAGATGAAGATGCTAACAGTAAAAACAAACAGCAGCAGCCCAAGACCCAGCAATGCCTTCTCAGAACCCACCTTGGGGAGCCTCTGCAGGTGCCCAGGACCAGTCGCCTGGAACTGTCCCAGCTTCCTGCAGAGCATCCCCAGGGACACCACTAAACAGAGGGGCCATACTCACGGAGATGGACACAGGGCTGGCTTGGTGAGACGTGTGCTTAATGCAAGAAACAGGCTACAGGACAATAGTAGAACAATAAACTCGTCTCCAAGAAGTACACACAATACAGACCAACACTCTGAGTTTCCGAGGACATACATGTACACAGCAGCCCGTGTCAAAGGTGGGGCTTGGTGGGAAGCCCCTAATGCTGTGGTGGCAGGGACAGGCCAACAGGAAGAAGTTACACAGAATGGGGCAGCAGGGTTTTTAGGGAAATGCATTCTTGTACGACTTGGAGGTGATTAAAATTAAATTTTAAAAGAAGCAAGGCTCTCTCTGTGGGCACACCCCATGCCAGCAGCCGGGGCGGGGGGGTCTGTAGAAAACTAAAGTGGTGCCTACACCCAGCCCATGGACACACCCTCCTCCACAGGGCCTGCCAGGGTGAACCCCCACCCTGATATTCTCAAGCAACTTCCTGGGTTTGTGGGGGGTGACAGGGTGCCTGTGCCATACCTATCCCCAGTAGGTGAGGTAACATGGCCAGCTGGGAGTCCAGGACCAGTATGGGCACCACCAGCTTCTGATTGTTGTTAACAGCTTTATTTTCTCATAACTGCCATTTCTGGAAGCGTACATCTAGCACCTTGGGGACACTGTACAACACCTGTACACCTTCCCCCACAAACACCCAGTGTCCCTATGGATCACCTCTGCTGATGGTATGGAAGCCAAGATTCCCCAGTGAGGGTGTCATCAATGGCCCTGGCCAGGAGTGAATGTTACCATTAAACTTTAAGTCTAATTTTCACTTGTCAAAATAACCCATTCATAAGTGTGCTGCATGCCTGGAGTGGGTCAGGCTTCTCCTATCTCTGAGTAAAGGCATCTGCACTTCTCAAGCCCACACCCCCTAAGTCAGTGTCACCAGGTAGTTGACAGCACCCTGCCCAGGGACAGCCTGCCAGACACCACCCCAACTGGGGGCCACTCAGCAAGAATGAAATGCTAGCTGGGCGCAGTGACTTATGCCTATAATCCTAGCACTCTGGGAGGCCAAGGCAAGTGAATCACTCAAGCTCAGGAGTTCAAGACCAGCCTGAGCAGAGCAAGACCATTCTCTACTAAAAACAGAAAAATCAGCTGGTAATTGTGGCTGGTGCCTATAGTTCCAGCCACTCAAGAGGCTGAGGCAGGAGGATCACAGCCCAAGAGATTGAGGTTGCTGTGACACCAACCTACAATACCATGGCACTCTACCCAGGACATGAGACTCTGCCTCCAAAAAAAAAAAAAAAAGAATAAAATGCCACCAACAGGCCAGTAAAGCCCCCTGGGGCCAAGTGGGCTGAGAGAGGTGCCCCTGAAGACCACTGCCCATCTGGGTGCCAAGAGGAGAAGGGCATCAGACCAAGGTGCTCTCTTGGGGAGGGGAGAGATGTGGAAACTTAAGGCAGAGTAGAGAGGAAGAGAGGGGAGTTCTTTAAAAGTCCCCTAATGTTGGCTATGAGGTACCATCCCACACTGCTTTAAAAAGAGAGGCTGAAAGAACCCATAAGTGTAGGGGAGGGATGAAAAGGTTTTCAGCAGCAAGATGACTGCAATGCCCCATGGTACCTAAGAGACAGGTTCTATCCTCCTGGGGACCAGCTGGTCTCACCTTGGCACTGCATCAGGCCCCTTTCTGGTTTCTGACCCTAAACACTCAACCATACCTGTTTCCTGAAATACAAGCTCTATGGACACCATCCGCTGCCTGCTCAACCCCTGGTCAGCCCACTGCTCTCCTTTCCCAACAGAAGTGGTGTGGGAGGCCACAGAACTCCCAGAGTCTCTCTCCCAACCCAATGACCCAGAGGTCGGCAGGGTTCTCTTGGTCTTGCTTTCCCAGAGAGTGCAGCCTCTCAGCAGCAAAGAGGAGCTAAGACCAAAGACTCAGAACACCTGTCCTTTTTCCGGTCCTGCCAGACTCCATAGCCAAGCACTCTGTTTTTTTAAGACTTGACAAAATGTATACATCCCTAATATGAGGCAAATTTATATCTTTCAAGTGTAGGCTACAGCCCACTTATTGCACAAGAAGATAGGGAAAGGGGAGAGGGAGGGAAGGGGAGGGAGAGGGAGGGTGGGGGGAGTGAGGATAGAGGGC
>CAUYRH010025581.1:0-10955 GCA_963574655.1 Perodicticus potto
TTTTTATTCTCTTTTAACAGAACGGCACCCAATATCAAACGCAATTGATGGCACCAATAACTGGTGGCAAAGTCCCAGTATTCAGAACGGGAGAGAGTTTCACTGGGTCACCATCACTCTGGACCTGAGACAGGTGGGTGAGGCCAGAACCATTGAAGAGTCTGTGGTTGCTCAACTGTGGAGTCGGGAGAGCCCGGCTTGTCTCCTAACATGCCTACTTTCTGGTCTCACTGTTTTCCACCATGTGAGTCAAGTGGAACTCAGGAGGAGTCCATGCTGCCATTTCTTGTCACATATCACTACCAGGGGGCTTGGAGGAGCTGGGGGAAGTCCCTTCTGTGTGGCCGATGCTCTCTGAAGCTGTGTCCACAGGGCCGCTCACCTGGTCAGGACACTACATCAGGCTGGTGCCTACTCTTCCACCTTAGTCTTGTTATTAACACTGTGCAGAGTTATCCTGTAAGGGGTGTCTATGGCTTAGAAACCACAGGGGACAGTGTTGCCCCCCTGGGGCCTGTCTTACCCCCGCCAGGTGCTGTCTGTCTGGGCCGGGTGTTAGCTGGAGTTGCCGAGTCTGATGTGTGCAGGGCCTTCAGTGTGAGCTGGGAAGGCCACTTCGTCATTGGCTCCGACCACACCTGGGTGCTCTTACCTTGTTTCAAGGCCACATCGGAGAATGGAGAGAACTATGACATGAGCCCTGGTTGCCCCAATATTTCTGCATAAGGGAAGGGGTCAGAGTAAAAGAGATAAAAAGAGAGATGGCAGGGATTTTGGAGCTATTATCACAATTTCTGATTTGAGTTCTCCAGAAAAGCCATTGTATGGATTCCTTACTTCCAGTTTCCCTTATGTTAGAACTCATCAATTTCATGTAAAATATACAGCTGAAAGAGACAAATAGGTGAAATGTGCATTGTAGGATCCTTTCTTCCTTTCCTTCTTTTTCCCTCCTTCCTTCCTTTCTTTCGATGAGCCTCACTCTGGCACCCTGGGTAGAGTGCTGTGGTGTCACAGCTCACAGCAACCTCAAACTCTTGGGCTCAAGTGATCCCCTTGCCTCAGCCTCCCGAGTAGCTGCAACTACAGGTGCCCACCACAACACCTGGTTAGCTTTTTTTCTTAGAGATGGGGTCTTGCTCTTGCTCAAGCTGGTCTCCTGAGCTCAAGCAATCCCCCTGCCTCAGCTTCCCAGTGCTGGGATTATAGGTGTTCGCCATGGCAGCAGCCTTTATTGCCGTCTTTGCCAGTCTGAGAACAAGAAAAGAGGGGGTTAAGTTAGAAAAGCATTGACCTACCGGGAGCGGTGGCTCAGATCTATTATCCTTACACTTTGGGAGACAGAGGTGGAGGATCGCTTGAGCTCAGGAGTTTGAGACCAGCCTGAGCAAGAGTGAGACCCCATCTTTACTAAAAGTAGAAAAACTAGCCGGGCATTGTGGCGGGCAACTGTAGTCCCAGCTACTTGGGAGGCCGAGGCAAGAAGATTAGTTGAGTCCAAGTGTTTGAGGTTGCCATGAACTATGATGCCATGGCACTCTATTCAGTGTGACAGAGTGAGACTTGGTCTCAAAAATACATATGTATGTATGTATGTATATATATCAATGAACAAAAACAACCTTTTGACTGTTTCAGTTCTGTAAAAATGAAAAATCTCTAAATATATTTTTCTCAAGCAAAATCATAGGTAGACCTGAATATTATCAGGAGTGGTAAAACTTACTATTGTAAATGTGTTCATGAAACTTAATAAAACATGTCAACTCTTGAAGTTTCATGATTAAATTCTACATGGGCAAATGCTAAAAATATTGATCTTGTTCTTGATTCTCTAACTGATGACAGCTGTTGAAATTACAGCATGTTTAGCTTCTGTGTGTAATGTTCCGTTATCCGGAAGATAAACTAAGGAAAAGATGGAAAGTAGAGTTATCAGGAAGTCTATAAATGTACAGTTTGCAATAAGGTTTTACTGCAGTGTTTGTTTTA
The DNA here is from genome assembly GCA_963574655.1 of Perodicticus potto. Taxonomy (NCBI): domain Eukaryota; kingdom Metazoa; phylum Chordata; class Mammalia; order Primates; family Lorisidae; genus Perodicticus; species Perodicticus potto. Next base: position 1,993 of record CAUYRH010025581.1, read on the forward strand.
CTAACTTATTACAAGAGGAATGACTAGATTGATTTCTTTGTTTCTTTAAAATAATGCCCGATGTTCCTTCCTTTCATTGATTCAGGATACTTAGACAGTGGTTCTCAACCTTCCTAATGCCTCCTAATGCCACGACACTTTAATACAGTTTCTAATGCTGTGGTGACCCCCAACCATAAAATTATTTTCGTTGCTACTTCATAACTGTAATTTTGCTCCTGTTATGAATCATAATGTAAATATCTGATATGCAGGATGTATTTTCATTGTTATAAAGGGGTCGCGACCCACAAGTTGAGAACCGCTGCTTTAGCAGGTATGCTGTTAGGCATTTAGCAATATCTTACCTTAAAAATATCCAAGGGAGGGCAGCACCTGTGGCTCAAAGGAGTAGGGCGCTGGCCCCATATGCTGAAGGTAGCGGGTTCAAACCCAGCCTCGGCCAAAAACTGCAAAAAAAAAAAAAAAAAAAAAAAAAAAAATCCAAGGGAATTGAATGTGTATGCTATTTTTGTTTTAAGAAAGTGTAGGTTAAGTTTTGGCTTTCAGAGATGTAAAGCTGATGTGTATGTAGTGGTCTCTGCTAATAAAATGCTGGCACATAACACAACTTAGGAGCTTAATCTTCAGCACCGCCACGGAACTGAGTCAGTGACCTTTTTGGGCGGCTTAAAATTTAAAAGGTATCATTCTGCGAGAGTGAGCACTCATGATTCATGGGTCTTCAATTTTATGATTGTCAAAATTCTTGTAATTCCCACTAAAGATATTAAGTTATTCCCTAAGGTAGCATTTCTTTCAGCATGAGGATTTCCAGGTTGAGTAACACTGTATTAAAAGTTAATATGCTGTTCAGATGAAAAGATGTTTATCATCATTAAGCAACAGGAAAATATAAATCAAAGCCACAGTAAGATACCAGTCACCCTCAACAGGAAAATATAAATCAAAACCACAGTAAGATACCAGTCACCCTCATTGTGAATTCTTTTTTTTTGAGACAGAGTCTCACTTTGTCACCCTCGGTAGAGTGCCATGGCATCACAGCTCACAGCAACCTCCAACTCTTGGGCTCAAGCGATTCTCTCGCCTCAGCCTCCCAAGTAGCTGGGACTACAGGTGCCCACCACAATGTCTAGCTATTTTTTGGTTGTGGTTGTCATTGTTGTTTGGCAGGCCTGGGCTGGATTTGAACCCACCAGTTCTGGTGTATGTGGCTGGCACCCTAGCTGCTGAGTTACGGGTGCCAAGCCTGATTATGGGTTTTTAAAAAAATGTTTTTTGAGACAGAATCTCACTCTGTTGCCCTGAGTAGGGAGCTGCGGCGTCATAGCTCACAGAGAGCTCTCACTGATGGAGATACGGTGCAGTGAGTTGACATGGTGTCTAAGTTTGTGTCCTGATGTCTTATTTACCTGTACAGCAGGAACATTTCCCAGTGTAACTAAGGCTCATTATTCATGTAATAATTTTTAAGGCTGCATTCATCATCTTCCTTGAGTATATGGCTTGCTTCTCATCTGCCTAACAATTCCCAGCCCTGACATTTGGGTGGTTTTTTCTGTTTAGGGTAATAACTTGAGCTTTCAGTGAAAAAAAGTTAATATTTTGTGTGTGTCAATGAATTAAAAAAGTGAATACAAATGATTTTCAAGGTTCTTAGTACTAATTTGTGGTTTAGTTTTGAGCATTCCTTTAAAAAGGACTATTTATTGCTTTTTATACAGATAGGAATTTATAGGCACAGGTTGTAGACTATTTTGCATTTCTTTCCTCATCCGGATTATTTCACATGCTCTCCTCAGCAAAGGTGGAATACAGATGATTTCCTCTTTGTAGGCAGGAAAACGTGATCACTGGCTCTCCCAGAGTCATGTAGCCAGCAGTCTCCAACCTTTATGGCACCAGAGACCAGTTTCATGGCAGGCAGTTCTTCCACAGAGGGAAGAGGGATGGGACAGGAGCTGGAACTCAGGTGGTGATGGACTGATACTGGTCCATGGCAGGGGGACCCAGGACCACAGACATCGCTCCACGTGCCAAAGCTGGAGTTGGAAGCCAGGACTTCTCGTTCCTTTTCCGCTATGCCACCCAGTCTCTTTGTCTTTATTATTACTTTCCTTTCTGATATAAATTTTTGGGGAGACTGACCAGAGCTCTTAGGTTTCCTCCTGATTTGGGAGTGTTGGGTTCTAGCTCTTTTCATCTGTTCTGTTGCTGTTCAGCAGGGGTCCACTCCCCTGCACATCCGGTAAGGTGTTAACAGTTCTTTCGCGCTTTTGCAGTGACTGATAGAATTGGGTGCCACCTAACCTGTGTCTTTTGGCCAAGAAACAGCTAACAGAATCAATGTTTTATATTTTCCTTTTAAATATATTTAGACTTGGGCAAAATTTTACTGGGAGAGAGTGAAAATGTGAGTAAAATGGGTAGTATTCCTTTAGAAGATAAGATCTGTCTTGTAAAAAAGGAAAGCTTCCTATGGCATTGAAAATAAAGCTGCCTTTTGAAGCAGTGCTTTATTTTATGTGTAGGTTTAATTAGGAAGTAGCACTTTGTTGTGGGGACACAATCACAGAAGAGCCTTTGTTTTATCCAAACCTTTAGACAAGAGCTACTTGTTTGCTGGGTTTTGTGAAACCTCATTAATTCAGATGTCAGTTGTTTTTTTCCCCAAAATTTCTGAAAAATTGACCAGAACTGGGTAAGGTTTACTATTGCATCATGTGAATATAAAATGTTTGCTAAGCACAGTTACAAGCTCAATAAGAAAACAAATTTCACATTTTCAGAAAAGAATCTTGAAGGATTTTTAGAACAAGCATTTGCATGGAAATTGGAGCTTCTCAGTACAATCAGATCTTGGCTGTTTATTAAAAGAAGTTAGAGACCCTTTCTAGAAAGGCTGTGATAGAAATTACTTTTACTGTATGTGTACTTAATTTTCTTAATTTTCTATTACTTCATTGAAAGTAATTTTATTACTTTCAGTGAAGTAATAATTAATAAATAAAATTACTTTATTTTAAAGTAATGATAATTAATTAATTATTATTTCAATAATTAATTTTATTGAAAGTAATTTTATTACTTTCAGTGAAGTAATAATTAATAAAATTACTTTCAATGAAGTAATACAAAATTACTGGCCTCAACCAATTTCAAATATTAAATTTTTCTTTAGTTTACTTGGCAAAATGAATAGATTAGGAGAAATCTGAGTCTTCATTATGTTTTGGAAATAAGCCACCCTAAATTCCCGATAGGCATTTTTTATCTTTTTTGTCATATTCTTTTTGAAGATGTTGGACTCAGAAATATGTCTTTTCATATTTTTATTATCTCATTTTATTTTTTTTTTCATAAATAAGCTTCTCTTCTGATTGTCTACTACTGGGTAAGAATTCACCGCAAAACTTTATGGCTTAAAACAGCAACATTAATTTTGTACCCCTCTTGGTTTCTGGGCCAGGGTTTCAGGAAGGGCTTGACTGAGGGGGTGCGTCTAAGGCTGTGGACCATGGGGGCTGGATATGGAGGAGCTCAGGTTAGGGGGCCCTGCACCTGGAGGACAGTCCCCGGGCAGACAGAGGCTGGCCAGGCTTCTGTGTTCACGTGGCCTTGTATCTTCTCTGTGTGGTCTCTCTGCATGGACACATGCGCTTCCTCACAACATGGCGGCCTTAAGGCAGCTTGTTTACAGGGCAGTGCAGGGCTCCAGCGACCGTCTTCCAGGGGAGGAGACAGAAGTTGCATTTCCTCTTGGACTTGGTCTCCAGAATCACAATTACAGAACCAATTACTCTGTCCTCTCTGGGCCACCCAGTCACTAAGGTTGTTGGAGATTCAAGCCAGGAAGGTAGACCAACCTCATGTGTCAACAGGAGGGGTGAAGAATTTGAAGCCTGTTTTAAAACTACTCAGTCATCATTGAGGTAGCTCACGTCTGTACTCAACCAGTTTATGAGACTCCGTCTCAAAAAACAAAACAACTGCTGCTTCGTGCTTCTGAGAGGGTCTTGCTGCTGGAGGCTACAATCTTTGCAGCCTTGCATATCTTATCTCTGAAGGGCCACACTCTTATCCTTAGGTGAGAGGACGAGGATTCACCCTGGAAGCACAAACTGTACTTTATTTATTTATTTTTGAGACCGAATCTCACTATGTCGCCCTCAGTAGAGTGCTGTTGCATCGAAGTTCATAGCAGCCTGTCTCTTGCTTCAGCCTTCCAAGTAGCTGGGACTACAAGCGCCCCGCACAACGCCCGGCTATTTTTAGAGGTGAGGGTCTCCCTCTTGCTCAGGCTGGTCTTGAACCTCTGAGCTCAGGCAATCCCCCCACCTCAGCCTCCCAGAGTGCTGGGATTTCAGGCGTGAGCTGCCGCACCGGCCCACAAACTGTACTTTAAAACCATTGGGGGTTACTAACAAGGAGCTGAGTACGAGAAACTGACCAAGGTGTTACTAACAAAGGGCCACATGGAGCTTTGTGTTTTGACTTCCAAGCTTTCTCATTTGTGTGTTCTTGATGGTGGTTTGCTAAACAGTCCAGGATAAGTATTTTGCCATTTGGCAGCGTTTAGTCCGTTTTGGATTTTTAGGGGCCGAGGTTTGGCCAACCATTTTAGTGTCACTTGTCCAACAGAGCTTCTCACATCGGGCCTGGGGAAGATTTGGGGAAATTAGTGCTGACAGTTCTACAAAATGCTACAGGATTTTGTCACAATATGCTTTTCATATCTCCAACCGTGTTGGCTTCGAAATAAAGCTTTTTTGTATGTTTATAGGAATTTAAAGGGAAGTCCTTTTTGAAATTATTTCTTCCTGTTATATTGAAGCTGAAAAAAAAGATAAGTTTTAATTTCTGAGGAAATATTTCTTTGAAAAATACAGGGAAGTCTGGAATTCATTCTAGCTTTTTTTTTTCTTTTTATGTATTGGCTTATGTACTCAGACCATAGTATTTCCATCTTTAAAAAGAAAGCTGTCCAAATTAAAAAAATAATGGCTGTGAATACCTCAGTTAGACCTCAAAACATCTCCTTTGTTTTTTTATGTCTTCAATGGAATTTTTCTCTATATACAAGTTCCTCTATTCGGGTGGAGAAGTAGTATGTGATAATAGCAGAAAATTATTTTTTTGAGACAGAGTCTCACTATGTCACCCTCAGTAGAGCGCTGTGGTGTCACAGCTCACAGCAACCTCAGCAACTTCAAACTCTTAGGCTTAAGAGATTCTCTTGCCTCAGCCTCCCAAGTAGCTGGGACTACAGGCACCTGCCACAACGCCTGGCTATTTTTTGTTTGCACTTGTCATTGTCGTTTAGCTGGCCCAGGCTGGGTTCAAACCCACCAGCCTGGGTGTATGTGGCCGGCGCCGTAACCACTGTGCTATAGGCGCCAAGCCAACAGCAGAAATTTTTAAAGATGTAGAAAAGCACAGGAAAAACATAGTTTAAAAAATTACCTGCATTTCTAACAAACATGGATGACCCTTTGAGCCTTTCTGTCATATCTGAGGATGCCAAAGTTTAAAAAAGGAAAAAATGTATGAAAATTGTAACATTCAATAACAAAAGATGAACACAAGTCACCTGTGAGCACCTCTTAAAATTGGAGAAGTCAAATGGGACTTCAGTATTAAGAGTTTTCATACTTTTTTTCCTGTCCTTAATATGTGTATACTTTTTCTTTGGTGCCATCTGTATTTAATAAATCATGGGATCAGCACCTGTTAGGTGCTGGGATCTCAGGATTCATTGATGAACAAGACAGGGATCGTGTTAAGCCCTTACCATACCACAAATGGTTCTTTAGCTACCGTGGGTGTTAGCAGAGTCACTTACACTGTTAGTGACCACACGTTGGCCTTCAAGGGGCTTCTGGTCTAGTGAGGGAAATAGGTGAGTAAGCAGATGGCGCCGACTCAGGGGTGCAGGTTGTGCAGGGCTGAGGTGCCTGGGGACCACCACAATTCAGGGAATAACAAAGGAGGGCCTGCTGAAGGAGGGGCGGAGGAAGTGAGGGAGGACAGGCCGGAGAGAGCAGCGTGAGAGGACCTGGAGCAGATGACAAAGCCCTGCGTGGTGGTGGAGCCGAGATAGCACCGTCAGTCCTGTAAGTAGTGCTTTCCTTCATTTTCCTGTTTACTGAGGTATATTGATAATTTGCAAAGAGTGAAATGCACAGATCTTGAGTCTGTAAGTGGGCGAGTTCGCGCAAACTCAGGCTCATGCATAAGCCACTCCCTTATCAGCGGTTCTCAACCTGTGGGGGGCGACCCCTTTGTGACAATGAAATGCATCCTGCAAATCAGATGTTTGCATGACGATTCATAACAGTAGCTAAATTACAGCGATGGAGTAGCAACGGAAATCATTTTCTGGTTGGGGGTCACCACAGCATGAGGAACTGTATTAAAGGGTCACGGCATTAGAAAGGTTGAGAACCGCTGGCCTAGAGCATTTCCCTGGCTCGCAGGGTCCCCTGCGTCCTTCCCAGCCGCCTCCCAACAGTCCTCCCCGCCTGGCCAGAGGAGCCACTGTTGCCAAGTTTTTCACTTGAGATGAGTTTTTGTTGTCTGACTCCCTGTCCCTGGCACCCTGCAGTGTCGGGCGCTTCCTCTGACATTGCATCTGTGAGATTTCTGTGCTGTCGCTGTGTTAGTGATTTGTTCCTTTCACTTTGTGAATACACCAAAATGTGTTTATCTGTTATCTTGCTGGGTTAGTTCCAGTTTTTGTCTATTTTAAAAAAGCTGCTGTGAACATTTTTATAAACGTCTTTTTTCTGGGTGTCTGTTTTCATTTCTCTAGGGTAGAACTGCCCAGAGGATATGTGTATATTTAACTTTATGGAACTTTGACAAGCCAAGGCCCAGAAAGTGGCTCCAGGCAGAAAAGCAGGGAAATCCTGGGCTCTTCTCCCAGAATCCCTGTCCTTTCTGCTTGCTGTCCAATATTTGAAAAACCACTTTTTATACACTTTGTCTAGTTTTCTAGTTGTTTACTGTGGGAAGCCCAGGCAGTAGCTTTTTTTTATGGCCAGAAGCTAAATAAATGTCTTTAGTAATTTTTAATGACAGAATAATATTTCATCATCTGGGCACATAATAATTTATTTAATCTGCTCTCATTGTTGGATATGTAAAGATTTCCAATTTTTGGCTATTAAAATCAAGCTGCGACAAATATTTAAATATTTTTGTCACTGTCATGCTGATTTTTTTTTCTATATATATAGACTATAAGAAATGGGATCAATGGGTTACAAAGTTGAAACCTTTTCTACTGCAATCTCTACTGCTCATTTTTTCCCTAAAACGTTCAATTTATATGCTCCCTAAGCCTCGGCAGCATAGAGATTTGAATTTTTTTTCTGTCTGCTAATTGAATAGCAGAGAGTGTATTTATTTATTTAAAATTAGCTATGATACATTACGTCACTGCATTTGGTTACATATTTGGGGGCACTGGGCTGAATTCAGATGCTTAAGCAATGTTTGGTCTTGTTTATTATCTTCATATGTATAAACTTTGTCGCTGTCGAGGCAGTCAGACCACTTCATAGCATGGGGGTGACGTTTTTTAGGTATTCAGTGTCAGAGGCTGGACAGAATTCTCAAGTTATTCTAACAAAAAAAGAAAATTTAAATTAACTCAAAGTATCATTTTGAGAAGTGTCGGAAGAATCCCTATGAAACGGGGAAAGTGGTTGCAATTCTGATACCTTACATCTGTATCGTAGCTTTTATAAAGTGCTTTTCTGTTCATTATTTCGTCTTCCACTTACTTAAAACCTGAAAACATCTGAGGAACTGACCAGTTTGTATTCAGATCATTTACTGTGAATGATACAGCGGGAAGTGGGAGAACATCCTCTGGATTTATCGTTTTCAGCCTGAATTATGGAAAACATCACATTTTGTTTTATAGTTCTCTAGATTATAAGAAATGAAAAAATTATTAGTCACCTATTGCTACCTTTTTGAGAAGGGGAAGGCGTGATTGTGGATTTGGTGAGATGATGAAGCTGCCAAGTAGTAGGTGGACCTGGATGGAAACTCGTTAGCGACCAGGGTCGCAGTCTATTTATGCCAATGCAATTCCTCAGACCTGTGATACCGTCGAAATTTGTACACAGAGACTCGCCCTGGCCTTTCCTTCGTCCTTGATAGCATACAGAAGTGAAGCCTGGGAGAATAGTGAGATCCAATTAAAACTTGCAAATAATTAGCTGGAATGACATAGCCGTGTAAACCAAGATATCCTGGGAAATTTAGTGAAGCCTTAAAACCTCTTGTTAGCTTCTGTTTAGCCAACTGGAGCGGAAGACTTTCTTACCAGTTGGTGGTTATGAGAATATATGTGCAGGTGTTTTGGTTTTGTGTTCCTTAAAAAAAATTATATAGACGGGTAAGGCGAAACTTACTAAATGCAGAATACAAATGTCTTCATACGATAACTAAGAAAATGCCATGAAGGCTACAGTTTGATGAAAACATTTCAGATTGTATATGAAACCAGCACATTGTACCCCTTGATTGCACTAATGTACATAGCTATGATTTAATAAAAAAAAAAAAAGAAAGAAAAAAAAGAAAAAAAAATTAATAGACTATAGTTTTAGAGAAGTTTTAGGTTTATAGAAAAATTAAGTAGAAAACTACAGAGAACATTTTATTAAATAAGGGAAATTTACCCCCTTGTATAACATTTTTAGGTCAAATTTGGGCCAATCATCCTTTTTGAAAGAATGTCATAAATTGACTGATATAGCACAGTTTAACTGTTTGCAAGACCTTGTTCCCTGGAGTATTTAGATCAGGCATCCTCAAACTTTTTAAACAGGGGGCCAATTCACTGTTCCTCAGACTGTTGGAGGGCTGGACTATAGTTTAAAAAAAAAAAACTATGAACAAATTCCTATGCACACTGCACATATCTTATTTTGAAGTAAAAAACA
>CAUYRH010025583.1:0-47537 GCA_963574655.1 Perodicticus potto
TTATTTATAACATATATTAGAGTAGATATTATTAGAGTAATATATTTATTATGTTATTTTGAAATTGCATGGTATAAATTTTTACTAAAAACAGTAATCACTACTCTTTTTTTTTTTGAATAATCATTTTTAATTCAACTAATTAATATTTTGTTTAGGATATTGCATCCTCATTTATAAGTTAAATATGTTTGTAATTTCCCTTTATAATAATATATATATTTTTTTTTTTTTTTTTATTGAGTCATAGCTGTGTACAATAATCCAGTCAAGGAGTACAGTGTGTGGGCTTCATATACAATTGGAGATATTTTTATCAACCTGATTAATATAACATTCATGATATTTTCTCATTTACTATGTGAAAACAATTTTGATCCGTATTTAGAAGTTTTCTCCTGACCCTTCAAATATCAAGCTTGGATACAGGAGCTGGAGTTTGTGCGTGTGGGTGTGCGTGAGTATAACATATCTGACTTATAGATGTATGTAAGACTGTGTGCACATGCCTATGATTTCCAATTTTTGTGTGCGTGCAAATCACATGGGGAGTTTGTCAAAATTGCCCATTTCCAGGTGCCTTTCCTCAAAGATTCTGATTCTGTAGACAAAGAGTAGAGCTCAGGCGTCTTCATTCGTAACAAGGTCCTGGTCGTATCTTCTTCGTGCCAGTACGCTGCTTTTTCTGTCAGACCCTACGATCAAATTCTTATTTCCCAGTGGCCTCAACATCACCCATCGAGGTTCTGTATGTTTGTGTATGTGTTTAATAAGGGAAATTTGGTTGACAATAACCTTGAAGGAAGATAATGTGTTCTTTGCTTAATAAAAGTAGTGGAAGGTGGTAGTTTCTTGGGAATTTCTGCATTTTATCAAGTCCCTTTATCTTCAAACCATTTTCTTTTCTTTCTTTTTTTTTTTTTTAAAGAGACAGAGTCTCACTTTGTCACCCTCTGTAGAGTGCTGTGGTGTCACAGCTCACAGCAACCTCCAGCTCTTGGGCTTAGGTGATTCTCTTGCCTCAGCCTCCCGAGTAGTTCAAACCGTTTTCTGTCTTTTCATTCATTCGGACCATTTGTTTGCTCATTCATGGAACATTTATTTAGCATCCACTGTGGCCCAGGCACTTTGCTAGGTTGCTAGAGATACAAAGCCTTCCGGGTCTTCAGGACGTTGTTCAGTGGTAGCTGGAAACAAATATGCAGAAATACGTTTTTGTCTTCTCATTCAGCAAATATTTATTGATTCCCCAATATTTGCTAGGAACTATTCTAGGCACTCGGGATACAGTAGTGAATAAAATAACCAGATATTCCTGCACTCACACGGCTTAAATTCTCATGCTGTTAATCTTCTAACAGTAAATAGTATCATTAGAAACAAAAGAAGAGGGCGTGGTGGCTCACACGTATCATCCCAGCACTCCGGGCGGATCGTTTGAGCTCATGAGTTCGAGACCAGACTGAGCTAGAGCATGATCCCGTCTCCAAAAAAAAAAAACAGAAACAAAAGACGGACTTCTGCTCTTAGGGGCACTGTAGGCATCCGGCTTCCCTGTGGCTGTCCCCAGCGGTGTGCAAGGCTGAGTCTCGATTGAATGCCTGGATCCCTGCCCACTGATGACCAGTGCAAATATACATGGACAGATTAGAGAAACCAGCGACAGGGACAGGAGAGGGTTCAACCGAGGACTGTGTATCTTACAAGTCCAACATATTTTGGAGTCAGTCTGGCAGAGCCGTTGATATCAATGTTAAGAGAAGCACCATATTGCTTGGGTGTCCAGGGAAGGTGAGGCAGTGGTGAGAACTGGGGCTCCCTGTTCCGGGGGTCCTCCGGCAGCATGGCCACTCTGTTGACACCTCCGTGCATGCACTCGCCCTCATCGTGAGCTGCGGGCTCTTCCCGTTTTCTGTGTCCCCGTCTCTGCGGATACATGATAGACTCCCTAAGGACAAGACCCACGCTCCCATCGCTCTGCGTCCCTCACAGAAGGCCGTCCTCAGAGGTGTTTTTGAGTGAGGAGTGCAGCTCTTTGTTGAGTGTGCCTTGTACGCTGGGTGTGGTGCTAGATTCTAAGGAGATGGGAGCCAGAGGACTTACTCTTTCTTTGGGTACTTTCCATCTGTGGCATTAGCAGACACGTGCACACTGGCTCCTATGCTGTGTACCCAGAGCGATGACAGAGGTCACAGCAGCCACTGCTCCCCAGGTTCCAGGGTGGTCGTTGAGAACAGAGTGGGGTCCACTGGTTCAGCGTATAGGCTCTCCTGCCAGGCCACCTGGATTCAGATGCTGGATTAACATTCAGTAGCTCCTTGACCTTGGGCATGTTGCCTGGGTTCCCATGCCCTGGGCTCGTTGTCTGCCCAGCCTGTGATACTCCGTGTAAAGCGCTCAGAGCCTGGGACATAGCTCACCGTGCAACTGTTGGCCCTTGTGGTGGTTAATAAACAAAGGGTGGCTTTTGTCACCAGAGTTGGGTTCCAGTCCCCCCTTTGCAACTTCCCAGCTCTGTGCCTGAAGGCAAGTGACTTCTCCTCAGGTCTGCTGCTGTGTGAGTCGTCCGAGGACGTTGCCTGACTTAGCGGATTGTGTGGGGCTTTGCTGAGGTCCTGCAGATTGAGCACTCAGCACCGTCCTAAGGACTTCTTATTAGCAGGTGTGCTTAGCTGTGGTGGAAGGGATGAGCGGGAGAAGGGACGGCGACCTGCGTGTGTGCAGGGCTTCTTGCTAGGGTGGCGAGAGTCCCTTTGACCCTATCGGTTGCTGCACGTGCCATTCGGTGACGCAGCCAGAAATAGAAGAGTTGGGACCTGTAAATCAGTGCAGAACAAGCCCCCAATGAAGGTGTTGTTGCTATGATTAGTGTTCCCGGAGCGCAGAGGGAGCCTGTGTCCTGGGACAGGGTGGCAGGTCACAGCAGGACCAGCTATAAAGAAGTGGGGCCCTGCTAGTCCCTTGTGAAAGCTGAGGAGTTGCTTGAGACAGGGGTGGGCTCCAGCGACACTCCGGATGAGGCAGAGCCCCCAGCACTGGTTGCACATTGAATCTTCTCTAGAAAGTGTTGGCCAATTCCAGACCAATTACATCATTGTCTCTGGGGGGGGGCGTGACCCAAGCATTTCACGGAAGATCCCTAAATGGTAGTAATGTGGGGCAGGAATTAAGAACAACCCGGGGTGAACCAAGATGTCCTGTTTGTAAGGCCAGGCTAAAATGGCAACACAGGGCAGAGGATGAGGAAAGAATTGGCTAGATGTCTTGGAGGGGTAAGCCTCTTTGAAACTTAAATACTTAATTTTTATTTCCAAATAATGCAGGCCTGAATTTATTCAGCATAATTGGAAAGGTGTTTTACTCTGGAATAAATTTCTTTTTATGTCAAATATTAATAGAATGCTAATAATTTTAAAGATCATTTCACTTCCACAAAGCAGCTTACTTTCCAGGCTCAAAATAATACTTTTCTTAATGTAAAAAGTTTAAAAGAAATTAATAAAGATTCACATGCTTTTGGTTTATAAGTGAATAAAGCATTGAAATTAGAAAACTTCGTTCCGTTGGGTGTACTATAATAGCTTCTGGCAAAAACGCTTATCTAGTCTTAAGACTTTTTTCTTTATTTTTTTCTTGTTTGTTTAACTGCCAAAGCATTTCGCTTTATCATTAATCATAAAATGATCCATTTGTTCATTTATTCAACAAATATTTACTGTTAAAACATAAAGGGTTTCTTTTTTGTTTGTTTGTTTGAATTTGTCAGGGTAAACTTAGCATGCCTGCATCAGCAAATTCAAATTCCAGCAAAGGAACCTGTCTCCCCGGGTATACCACAGAAAAGCTATGCGGTCAACAATTTCACTGGTCTCAAAAAGAAAAAAAACATGCACATACTTCCCGCAGGGGGTCTGAAATAAGGCTGGAAAAATTGTATCCAATTCTTTAATAATCCTTTAAGTATCTTCCGATACGTGTTTCAGAATGGTGCCACAGATACATTATTTGCAGTGGGAAAAGATGAACTTGAATTTTATAAGAACCTAGCTATTATGTTCTTGAAATACGTTCATGTGGCGGGGGAGCCACCCTCCCTGATTTATTCTGCCTGGACCAGAATTTGCGACTGCTGATTTCTTTTCATCCACTTTTGCTAATAGATTCAGGAAGTAATTTTCAGATGTGAAAACAATAGATCATAGATAATAAAAGTAGAGCGTAGGCAATTTGGGAGGCAGATAAACTTATATAGTGGAGATCTCTTTATACCACTCCCCTTGGCTTTGCTCTGGTGGCTGCCGTACATTATTCTCTTTTATTTCCCATTAAATACAAATGCTTTCCAAGTGGGCCTTGGAGGGGGTGGGTCAGGGCTTGGACCAGGACCGCCTGTGTCAAGCGTCACACACACACACTCTGACTCTCTTCTCTCTTTCAGAAAACTTTGTTTTCCACTGAATATACACTTGGCTTATCAGTCCCATTAGTTGCGTGTTGTTAACATTTAATTGCCGTTGGTCAGCAGGAAAGGATCTTAGTACCAGGGGAGCAGAGAGGCAGAGCAGACAGATCAGGAGCCGAGCATTTCAACTGGTCAACATCTTGATTTCTCTCTTGCTCTCACTTTTTAAATTTCAGGATGTTACAGGGGTACTCATGTTTTGGTTACATGGATTGCTTTTGTATTGCTGGAGTCCAAGTGACAAGTGTACCCATCCCTGAGACAGGGACCCATCAGGTCTGATGTCACCCATCTCCTCCTTCCCGTCCCACTTGCTTCATTTCCAGGGGATTTTACTTCCATCTCTGTTCCCTTCCTACCTTAGTGAAATCAATCAAGTTCAACCATTGGGGTGGAACTTGATTTCTTTCTTTCTTTCTTTTTTTTTATTTATTAAATCATAGCTGTGTACATTAGTGCAATCATGGGGTACAATGTGCTGGCTTCATATACAATCTGAAATATGTTCATCCAACTTTTTGACATAACTTTCATGGGATTTTCTTGGTTATTGTATGAAAATATTTGTATTCTAGGGCAGCGCCTGTGGCTCATTGAGTAGGGCGCCGGCCCCATATACCAAAGGTGGTGGGTTCAAACCCGGCCTCGGCTGAACTGCAAAACAGAAAAATAGCCGGGCGTTGTGGTGGGCGCCTGTTGTCCCAGCTACCCGGGAGGCTGAGGCAAGAGAATCGCCTAAGCCCAGGAGTTGGAGGTTGCTATGAGCTGTGTGATGTCATGGCACTCTACTGAGGGAGACAAAGTGAGACTCTGTCTCTACAAAAAAAAAAAAAACAACAACAAAAAACCATTTGTATTCTGCATTTAGTAAGTTTCACCTGTACCCTTCTAAGATGCACCATAAGTGTGATCCCACCATTTGCCCTCTCTCCACTCATCCTCTCCCCTCCCCTAATGTAGGCATGGAAGGAGGGAGGGGTCGGTTTTTGCTTATAAAGGAGAATATTCCAAGAAGTGAAGTGTATTATACATTTGTCTTAAAGGCTACATACACAAGCAGGAAAGAGTTCTTGAGGACAATATCATATTATTGCAAGATAATCTACTGTACATATAGTGTATGTAGGCACTCTGAAAGCAAAACAGTTATTTTTTTTTCAAAGCTCTTTAGCTTTGATAGAAAATAAAAACAGGGGCTTAGATGTATTTCCTTGAAGGCAAGGTCTGTGAAAATCCTTTTATGGAGCTCGTGAGTCACAGCGTGCTATGTAAAGTCAGCCGGAGGTCATTACCACTTTTATTAGGTGATTATATTATAAATATGAGTTGGGCCTCAATCCTAAGCAGATCCTTTATGTCCGTTTCTGAACGTTCAGGCTCCAAAGTGCTAAATTCCAAATTGGAATATTGATTGGCTGATGCCTGAGTAACAGCTTTCCTCAAATCGTGAATTAGGCCTCAGGGCCCATGTGTCTTTCTGGAGATAAGTTCTTCTTACAACCAGGAGATGTAAGGTCTTAAACAGTGGCCCCCACAAGGTGGAAATCTGCAGGCAGACTTGGGCACCGTTCTCCCCCTTGTGAATCGGGAGGTATTAAACACACCGTTTTATAGCATATATAAAGAAGTTGTCGTAATTTGTAAATGTCCCCGAGTTTCCTCTTGGGTAAGGCAAATATTAATGCATTCCTGTGAATGTTTATTATTTCCATGCAAATCCAATTGAATAGTTTTTCTTTGATTCTTAAGTTTTTTTTTTTTTTTCTTTTCTAACTTAACCACAAGGCTCTTTGCTGCTAAATTTTCTAATTCTGTAAATGTCCCTGAGTTTTAAAATTTGACCCTGATTCTTTAAGGTCCAACTTACCTTAAGCAGAATTTCTCGGTCTCAGTATCATTGACATTTTGTGCCAGATCTTTCTTTGCTGTACGTGGTGGGGAATTTAGCAGCCTTCCCTGTTCTACCCAGTAGATGCCAGGAGCCCTTTGCTGCACCATCTGAGACAATCACAGATGTCTTCAAACATTTTCCCCTAGGGAGGGCAGTAAACTAGCTCTAGCCTGAGAACCAGTGTTTAATGGTTGGATCTGGTCAACGCTTCTCGTTATTCTAAACACAGAAAGAAGTCAACCTCAGAGTTTAAGATGCGAAAGATGAAAACCTCAGCCCTGAAGATACTTATTTCTATATTGACTTCGTCCCCTCTGGGATCTGAGTCCTGGGGGTGGGGCCGTTGAGTTTTCTAAATCCTCATGGCCTGGAAATACTTTCTGGCAAGTAATAAGCTCCCAGTAAATATTGGTTAAATGAATGAAGGAAACCAATTTCCTGCCATTAGATGCTTTCATAATTTGTGTGTGTATGTGTATAATGTATCTACTTGTATGTTTCCATGAAAAACACACTGAATCGTGGTCATTCTATTCTATCCCAGGGTCTAAACAGCATTGGGCACATAGCAGATATGGGTTGAGTGGCTTCCTGGCACATAAAAAGTACCTTGAAATGATGAATTAACAGGACACCCGTGGCCATGTGCCACGGAGATGTGTTTCTGTGGCGATTGCAGCAGACCGAGTGGGGTGTGGGATAGTCCGCTGTGGCCACCTGGTGAAGTCTGTTCACTTGGGCTCCTTTGGAATTCACGCCCGATGCCTCTGTTGTCCCCATCTAGGGGGCCGTCTCGTCTCTCTGAAGCCCCGCTGGCGAGAGAGAGAAGATTCTGGTTCAGTAAAGGAGGGATTATTTTGCTTTTAGCCCCCGATCATCACAGCTGCACATATAGCTGCCGGTTATTCCCACAGTAGCGCCCTGGCTGTCCTGCCAGCGCCCCACCTCAACCAAAGGTGACGGCTCTGTTTCCATGGCCTGTATTTCAAGTTATAAAACAGTCAGAGGACAGCGGCCATTCCCGAGACTTAACGCTGAAATGCCGCAAAAGTTTAGTGTTACTGAAAAGTGTCTGAGATCAACTTTTTGCACTTCAGATTTAAATTCGTTTTCTAGGCTTTGACCGTTACAATGGTGTGAATTTTAAAACGACCATAAAAAATATTTATAACGTACAGTGGATTTCTAGGTCAGGACTCCAGGCTTGGAGGAGGAAGGTGGAATAAAGGCACATAGGCTAAAAATCAGAAAGAATGAAGAAATGACCTAGTTCAACCTTCTCCGTTTATAGATGAGGAAACTGTAAGTCATTGGGAGTTGAAATGACTTGTCCAAGGTCACAGGTTTTTTGTTTTGCTGTTTGTCTTTTAAATCTCCGTTTTTTGATTTCTTCCTTTTTTACTCTCCCTCAACCCAATAAAATTAGACATCAGATACAAAAATCCCAGATAAGCAGTGGTTTTCCTAGATTGCTAACACACGGGACCTATGTAAAATAACTTAGTCAAGTGCAACTCTTTTATTTTACTTTGTGAGTCCACGGTGGTCCAGAGAATGGAGATTGTACTGCTGAAGTTTAAAATAAGAAATGAGCCAGTTATTGGCCAAGGCTGCACCTCGAGTCCAGGTCTCTTCCCCAACCTGTTATCCTTTCATGAAGGCGTCCAGCTTAGTATTTTATTTTGCACCTCCTAGTTTCATTCATTCGTTTGTTAGTTTGTTCATTCATTCATTAGCAAATATTTCCTGAGCTACTGTTCCTTGTTAGGCGTTAAGACACAGCTGTCAGCAAGACATGCCTCTGGCCTGAGAAGCAGGGGATGTCTGCAGAGCCCGGAATTAGAGGTAGGAAGACGGGGAGGCTGTTAGAGAAGATGGGACGGCTGCAAAGTGAAGGTTCTTGTTGCAGGTGACACCGGGGAGTGTGAGGGTCATTGCAAGCAGAGTGCTGTTTATCGCAAGGGCTGAGAAGCAACACAGAGCTAGGAAGAAAACCTGGAAAGAGAAAAGGAGTTAGTGTCAAGCCACACAAGAACGCAGGTCTTCACATAAGACTATGACCTCTCGCTGGGGATGATGCTGAGTTAGTCACTCAGTAACACTCTTAAGCATTCATGTCATTATGATCATTATAGTAGCACTTAGTACACGCACATATACCTTTTTTTTTTTAGCACTAGGTGTCTGGCCCTGTGTTCAGTGGTTGGAATTAACATGACCCCCATTTCTAGAGGATGAGGGTTCCTGGTAGGTTCCTAGCAGAGCCTCGATTTCACCCCAAGCCTTAATTCAGAGCCGAGGCTCGGAAGCTGTGTCACCTCTGGGAGTAGAAGACTGTTTAGGATGCAGTGAGCTGATACAACTGCATGGAAGTTTACATCCTGTGAATGTTAATTGTTTGTTCAATATAATAAACTTTCCTCTATATCTGATGCTTGGGGACAGATACGCGCATTACTCGTATTTCTTATCTGCTGGTGTTCTAGTTGTGGTATAAGGGTAAAATGCGAAAAAGGGAAATGCGTATTGAGAATATTAATCACTCAAGCCTATAGGGGGAAAGTATATTTTTCTGACTTTTCAATTTCTTCTTAAATAACCTCTTGAATGGGTATCATCTGGATACTACCTGGGCATTCCCCCCCCCCCGAGGGAGGGTTACTTCTCTTTTCCTGTCTCTCCCTCAGCTGTAGTTTGTTGGGTTCTTACCTCTCCATGAGTGAGTGCTTGCTCTGTGCTAGCCACTGTAATGGGTGCCCACAGCGTCCATGGCAAGTGAGGACCAAGTCCTGGAGAGGTTGCCTGACCTGCAAGCAGAGAGGCAAGGCGCAACCCCGAATCTGCCTGGTTCTAACAGTCAAGCTTCAGCAGTAAGCATTGTCACTTTTGCCTTTAATTTGGGTTAATTCTTCTGAGCATTTTCTGGTGGTGCAATGGAGCATAGGTAATGGTTACTTACCTGGAGTCCCGAGCTCATCTTTTCATTCTCCCACCTAGATTGGTGGCCTTGGTCGTGTGTCTCCTGTATAAGCCTTTTGCTAATTGTGAGAGGTTAGAAGTGAAGATGCCTCCTTGGTAAGTTGACTCATATTCAATGGGAGGGCAAGCCTGTGGCATGATGGTTAGACTTGAACTTACACGGCTTCCTTTCCGGTAGCTGCCATTTGGGGAATGTTCGGTCCTTTGCTGATTTGATTCTCACTGCTGTTTGCTGAGCTGGATGGTGCCGGCTTCAGTGTGCAGAACAAATATAAGACTAATCTTGTAAGTTCTGTAATCTTCAAATCACTGGTACTTGAGGTCTTTGCAACTGTGTGTTGCTCAGGTCCCCAAGTAAGTATGGTAGCTAGCTCTGCCGGGAAACTCGGCTGTAGATCCACAGCGTGAACTGTCTTCCAGAGAACCATATTGTGTGACTTACACGGTCATTTTACCTTCTTGGGCCTTCTTCTTAGCAGAGTCCTTCAGGACAGCGTGGGGGTTGAGAACATAGACTCCACAGCCAACAGCCTCTGTCACTGGCGGGTGATGTGATGTCAGGGAAGGGCCTTAATTGTTTTGAGCCTCTATCTTTGAGGTGAGGATGATAACAGCCCAACTTTTGAGATTACCGTGCAAATTAAATGAGTTACTTTATATAAGGTATAATGCTTAGAACAAACAGCATCTGACATGTGATAAGCTTTTTCTATATGTATTAGCTGCTATAACCATGAGCCGTTACTTACTTTTCAGACATTTAATAGCCCACTGCCATGCTCCAAACACCGTTCTAGAGAATGGGGTAGAACCCTCGGGTCCTTCTCCACTCTGACATTTGGTGATGGATGTAAACAACCTCCTCTGGGGGAAGCACTGTGGGTTTTGCTCCAGGGGGCTTACTGATTCTCTGCTTAACAAATCCTTACGTGGAAAGTGAAAAATGCATTTGGTTATGACTTTCTTTGACTCATCTCGTTCACATAGGTGGGTTGCCCTTTACTACCTAATTAAGAGTGAGGAACAAAAATGGAAGGAAACATATTTGTAGCTCATGTGTGGGTTGAAATTTTCCGAGATGAGAAACAAACTCATAAGCAGGCAAGATAATAGCACTATTTAAATGGGGAAATCCACAGATATCAGAGTATGGAGTGAGGCCATTTTGCTGTTTTGGTCTGGGATAAGGAAGGAATGAGCGTATTTGCGTGTATTTGGACATACTGCCCTTGGTGACTGCTGGTCCTGTGATGTATTTGGATATGCCGATTATATTGTGACCACCAATTTGCACTGACCTTTCTGTTACCTTTTCACTGCTGCGTGAATCAGAAGATAAGCCTCTGACCTCATGTGAACCAGATCGAACGGGGATAACCTGGAGATATTTAGTATATTTTGTCTCCTCTAGAACTAGCATGTAAATACCAGTTTCTAGTTTTGCCTTGCCTATAATTTACAGGACTCAGCAAGGCATACTGGGAGTTCGAGACTGGACTTTAGGATTAAAATGTTCTACCTCCTTTTGTCCTTACAATTATAAATTCCTGGACACTTTTCAGGAAGACACAGCATGTCTCTGAGACTTTTTCCTTGTCTATAGCATGGGGAGAGCAATCATACTTGCTCAATCTACCAAACGCCTGGCGTGGTGCACGGCAAGTGGATTTTGCAGTCCCCTGAATTGTGGCCTCTTTGCTTTATTGAAACCACAGCTTCCTCATCTGCACACTGAAGATGTTATTAACTGTGTCTGCAAACTCTTATGGGGTTTAATGGTGTCTTATGTATTTTATTGGAATATAAGACTCCTTCTTTTAAAAGTATTGAGGCCCAGGAGACTCCTAACACAACCTATTTTCTATTGCAAAATACAGAATATATACAAAAGAGTCTACGGCCATGTATGTGGATGATTTAATGAACAATGACAATGAAAACCTAGATGCCCATTTCTCAGGCTGAGAGGTAGAATGTCGTGAGTCTCCAGAAGCCACTGAAGACCCTTCCTTGATAGCATCCCGTTCTTCCTCCCTGGGTGACTTCAGGCTGGAATTTTTTAAATTTCATTTGTAGATATTTTTAGATAGGAGGTATTGTGATATTGCTAAGGCTGGTCTCGAACTTGTGTCCTGAAGCAGTCCTTCCACCCCAGCCTCCCGGGGGAGCCACCGTGCCTGGCTCTGGTTGCATTTTGTGTTAATCATTTCTCTGAGGTCATTCTAGATGCGTCCCTAAAACCATTTATTATTTCGCTTTTGCTTGCTTGTGAACTTCATATAAATGGAATTGTATTGTAAATTTTCTTAGAACTTTGGTTCTCGTTGTGGTTTCAAGATTTCTTGATACCGATGTAAGCAGATGTGTAGTTCATTAATTATCACTGCTGCACGTGTATAATATCCCATTCTAAGAGTATCCCTTTATTTTCTGATCTAGTAATGGGGAACATTTGGTTAGTCTCCAGTTTTGTTTTTTTTTGAGACAGTCTCATATGTTGCCCTAGGTAGAGTGCTGTGGCATCACAGCTCACAGCAACCTCAAACTCTTGGGTTCAAGCAACTCTCTTGCCTCAGCCTCCCAAGTAGCTGGGACTACAGGTGCCCACAACAACACCCGGCTATTTTTTGGTTGTAGTTGTCATTGTTGTCCAGTTTCTAGCTATTAGGAAATCCATTGCTGCTAATATAAAGCCAGTAGATGATCTAATACACGGCCACATAAGAGAAAAACTCAATCCAGTTCAAGTTGGAGGGAGAAGGACAAGGGGAGGGGAGGGGATAGGTGTGCTTCCGCCTAATCCGTACAATGAAAGGGTTTACGGCACAGCTCTTGGGTGTGAGACGCAGCTACAAGTGAGACTAGCAAATGCAAACATTGTAACCTAGTTGTTAGTACCTTTACACTAACCTGAAACTTAAAAAAAAGAAGAAAAAGGAAAATATTGCTATGAATATTTTTCTGTTCTTTTTTGTATGCGTAAGTTGCATAGAAGCCAAATATAATTATAGAAACTGAGAAGTTGTTCTTTTACTTTTTAATAATTTCCCATGCTACTGATAATATAATTGTAGAGTTTTCATTTGGACTGGCTCTTCAGTACTCCCTTAGAAAAATGCATGGTGTTTGCTATTGAGATCATTCTCTTCCCATCCCCAAAGCCTGTCCCATTAATGCCAGCCCTGGGCACACCCCGGAGCCATGATAACGCTGATCAGCTGCTGCCCCATCAGCAGTGAGAGGCTCGGAGACGGACTTCAACCAGGGAAGAAATCAAAATAGACCCAAAATGGCCAAGGGGGAAACTGCTCAGGAAAAGAGATCTGTATCCTTCCTTACGTGGCACTTTCTCAGGAAATATCCCTTTACTATAAATAGGAATGGATAGTCAATTTTAGGTCCTGTTCAAAAAAAACTCCCTAAGACTGAAATTAGATTTGAGGCTGATGGGATGAATATAGGATGGGGTGATTCTGTGCCCGACGCGTCTGAAAGTTCTGAGCAGCTGGTGCAGTGGAACAGCTGAGCCACAAACAAACAGCAGCTGATTTTGGCACTTCTTGGTTCTAGAAGTCTTGGTTCGTTGGCTGCAGCACTCGGCTCTCTTGGAAGCTGTCTTTGTGAAGCCCCTCGCACTTCATCCTGCCTGGCCACTGACCAGCTGTGAAACTCTGGGTGGTGATCCCCTTCTCTGGGTCTTGAGCTGCTGCGTCCTGGGTGACAGCAGTGGCTCATGATTATGAAGAGCCTCTGATGTGCCAGGCTCTGTGGATCGCACCCTTCATGTCTCCCCTCTGTTAGTTTATGCAATGGCACTGTGAGGTAGGGACTGTTATTACCCCTGTTTTTTTTTTTTTTTTGAGGCAGAGTCTCACTTTGTCACCTTGGGTAGAGTGCTGTGGCGTCAAAGCTCACAGCAACCTCCAACTCTTGGGCTTAAGCGATTCTCTTGCCTCAGCCTCCCAAGCAGCTGGGACTACAGGCGCCCACCACAATGCCCGGCTATTTTTTGTTGCAGTTGTCACTGTTGTTTAGCTGGCCTGGACCGGGGTTCGAACCCGCTAGCCTTGGTGTATGTGGCTGGCACCATAACCACTGCGCTATGGGCGCTGAGCCAATATGACCCCCATTTGCAGTGAGGAAATTGAGCACAGTAATTAAGGCATAGTTGACTCAACCAATCCCGGGTCCCCATGTAACAGAGGCTTTGAACATCTATTCTGGGTGACATCTGTGTCCCCTCAGACCTTGCCATTGGAAGGGGTGTCCTTCACCCACGCAATTCTTGCACTAAAGGTTTGGCCATTTCACTGTCTCTCAGCTGTGGAACTTCAGAGGACAATGTGGACAGGATTCTCAATTCTTTAAAAAAAATTTTTTTTTTAATTTATTTATTATAATTTATTTATTTAAGACAGAGTCTTATTCTGTGGCCCTGAGAAGAGTGCCATGGTGTCATATCTCACAGCAACTTCAAACTCTGGGCTCAAGCAATCTTCTCGTCTCACCATTCCAAGTAGCTGGGTCTATAGGCACCTGCTGTGATACCAGCTAATTTTTCTAGTTTTAGTAGAGACGGGGTCTCACTCTATCTCAGGCTGGTCTCTCACTCCAGAGCTGCAGTGATCCACTTCCTCGACTTCCTATGATGTTAGGATTACAGGTGTGAGCCACCCCATCTGGGCCCAGATTCTGAATTCTTTTTTTTTTTTACTTTATTTATTTATTTATAGACAGTATTTATAGACAGAGTCTCACTATGTCGTCCTAGATAGAGTACCGTGGCGTCACAGCTCACGGCAACCTGAAACTCTTGGGTTTAAGTGATTTTCTTGCCTCAGCCTCCCAAGTAGATGGGATTACAGGCGCCCACACAACACCCGGCTATGTTTTTGTTGCAGTTGTCGTTGTTTAGCAGCCCCAGGCCTGGTGTGAACCCTCCAGCCTCGGTGTATGTGGCTGGTGCCCTAACCACTGTGCTACGGGCACCGAGCCAGTATCCTGCATTGTCGACCTGCCTTGGTTAGTGTAGAGTGCCCACGGCGTCTGTCTCTGTGAATGGGGTCTGCGACCCCCAAAGTTTAAGAACCACTGTCGTAGACATTAAAGTCACTAAAACAACAGACTCACACAACCAACCACATGTAGACAACTAGACTCATTTTGCTTATGACTGAATAAAGTTTAAAGGTGGCTTTTTCATGATCTGACCGAATATTCTGGAGTTGTGAAATTACCATGGGAACTCCTTGTAAGGAATTTGCCTGAGAAACAAGAAGTAGTGACCTGTCTTGTGAGCTGTACTATCCCTAGTCCAGACATTCAATCACCATGTCATTCTCCTAAAAGGTTTCAGAGGAACTGGACGCAACTTTATTACTTACTCAGAGATGGTGACTGAGCGCTAACAGTAAAGGACAAAGGACTTTGTATGGGTAGGGAGTGCTTTGTCCCTACCCATGTACATGTGGGCGTGTGCATGCAGATATTTTGGGTGGGTGTCTTAAGTTTGTTTGGGTCACTGTAAAAAAATATTACAAACTGGATAGCTTAGAAGCAACAAAAGTCCAAGATCAAGGTGCCGATAGATTTGGTGTCTGCCGAGGGCTGCTTTCTGGTTCAGGACAGCACCTTCAAGTTGTACCCTGGCACGGTGCAAAGAAGGAAGGCAGCTTTCTGAGGCCTCTTTTATGGGAGACTAATCCCGATCACTGGACTCAGTCCTCATGACCTAATCACCTCAAGAAGTCCTCACCTCTATAAAGCCATCACTTTCAACATGTGAATTTTGGGGGGATACAAACATTCACCCCATAGCAGTGGGTGATCAGCTTATAGTTAAACATTAAAAAAATGGTGTTTTGTAGTTGGTGTTATTGAGACAGTATAGGAGTCACCCCCCCTAAGTAAACTGCAGCAAGTTTATAGGTATTGAATGGTAAGAGTAATAATGAAAACTAACAATGGTGAACATTTATTGAGCACATGCTACGTATGTGTGAGCCTCTTTTAAGAACTTCACAGTAGGTAGTGTTGCTTTTTTCACATACAGATGAGAACATTGAGAACATGTACATAAGTACTCACCCATGGTGAGTATGAGAACCAGGCTGGAATATGTTCAATTAAATGTGATGGCAGGTATCAAGTATGCAGCAAACTATTATGTTCATGCTTTATAATGGCTTAACCCTGGGACTTCTGCCTCTTCCTGGAAGGTCCGAGGTAAAGAAGTCAGATTACGTGCCTAACCGGGGGTATATCTTTAGGTATGTTAGCAACGTTTATCATGACACTTTTCTGGGTGTTGCGTCATCGCCTGCCTGTCCTCCTCTTAGACTAGAAGCTAGTCATTTACCTACGTGTTGGTGATCTTTTCCTGTGGTGGTCACAAGCCACACCAGTATTTCAGTGGCCCTGCAGGCTTGCTGTGGCTCTGAGCAGCTCTACTTCAAAGACCTTTTCGTTGCAGGAATTCAGGCTCAGACACGTTGCTGTCCTGTCAGAGGGCAGCAATGCAGAGCTCACAGCAGAATGACATAAGTGTGTTTACAGTTTCTGCTCAGTTTCGGTGCACGTTACGTCCACTCAGCGTTCCATTCACCAGAGCAAGTCACATGCCAGACCTGGCAGTGGGGCAGGGAATGTTCTCCCACCTGGCAGTCACATGACAAAGGATGGGGGGAGTAATCTCTTTGTAGAAGGACACAGATATTAGGAACCATAATAGAGTGTCCTGCCATCTGGGTGTTCCTTGCCCTGCATATTAATTCAAGAGGAATCCGGAGCCTGGACGTGTTACATACCTATAGGGTCACGTAATGACGTGATTTGAACTGCTTATCTGATTTCATGTCCATGCTCTTTCCCCATCTGGTTTCTATCTATATCTCTTTCTGCTCTAAAACATGTACTCTCTTCTTGGGACATACGGAGTTTTATGTAAATCACCAAGGCAATGTGTGCACTCGTGTGTCTGTGACTCAGTACACGATGCTTCATCTGTCATTGCCGTCTCCTCTTTTCGATGCTGCTGGATGCTCATTTCTTTCTTCTGAAAACTCCGGCATCTGAAAGCGCTATTTGTCTCTCCTCGGCTGGGATGGGGGTCCTCCCTCAGTGCTCGGTGCTGTCCCCTGATCCCCCGTCGTACGCTTCCCCCTGCATTTTAATTGCATACGTGTGAACTTCTCTGTACCCCAACTAAGAGTTTCTGGAAGGCAGAGAGGTAGGGGGAATGCTGCTTTGGAACTCGGTGTCCCTACACAAGTAGCACATAAAAGGTCCTGTAAGCGTGCACTGAAATGATGAATAAATGATGTTTTCCTATGTAAGAATGAGACTTGTCATCGGAGAGCCAGCACCCACGCATTTCATACACATGTTAAGTCACTTGGATTTCAATCATTTCAGAACAAAGGGCCTGAGGAATCAGCCCAGGATCACGACTTACATGTGTTCTCTCCACAGATTGTTCTTTCTTTTAAAACTCAGCAATTTTTGTGCAATGTGTTTGCAAAGTGATTTTTATCCCTCCATTTTCTGGTACAAAATAGGCCCCAATTATTCTCTTTAATTAAGTGGTTTTATTTTGTTAATTGTTTCTAACTTGCAGAATTCCCTGGAGACCCTTTACATGTTTCCAAATGAAGGCAGGAAGAAAAGCGCATTAACTATACACAGAGACTCCTTTTGGCGAATTAAACATGAAGCACAGTGAACATGAAATGCTTCGCCCTCCTGAGCTATCAATCTTGCCATTAGTGATGGCTTGTATTAGTAGTATTGACATGGGCTTATCCAAATTGGATTCGGCAAAGAGTCATTTTAATTTTGCACCAATGTAACAGACAAAGGAGTTTGATGTGCAGTTTTTTATTAACCCTCTCTTTTGCCGACCAACTAGGGCTTTTGTTGTACCACCTAGAATATTTTTGGGGGGCGGAGAGGGGTGTTATTTCAAAATTATTTTCAAAATGTGATTATATATTTAAAATTAACAGGTAACATTGTGGTTTTGTGTCATTTGGGACGGTTAAGTTTAGATAATTGACAAACGCATTACATCGGATAGTTACTTTTGTGGTGAGAGCGTTCTTTCTGCATTTTTCAAGAGTACCATTTCTTGCATTAACTATAGTCACCTCACTGTACAAAGATCTCTTACAATTTATTCCTTGACTGTAATTACATATCCTTTGACCAAAGTCTCCCTAGCACTTCTCCCTCCAAAAAATGCCATCCTCTCTTAACCACTATTATAATCTCTACTTTTATGAGATGAATGGTTTTAGCTTCCACGTACGAGTAGGATCATGTGGTATTTTTCTTTCTCTGTCTGGCTAATTTCACTTAACATAATATCTTTCCTGTTTATCCCTGTTGTCACAAAAGTACAGGATTTCATTTGTTTATGGCTGAATTGTGTATATGTACCCATTGGGTATACACACCAATTCTCTTTATCCATTTGCCCATTGATGGAAACTCAGGTTGGTTACCTGTCATGGTTATCGTGAGTGGGGCTACAGCAGACACCCTTGATATAAGTGATTTTATTTCCTTTGGGTGTATGCCCAGTAGTACGTTTGCTGGGTCATATGATTGTTCTAGTTTTAATTTTTTGAAGAAGCTCGATCCCGTTTTTATAACGCCTGTACTAATTTACATTTCCACCTGGAAAAGGATCCCCTTTTCTCTACATTCTTGCCAGCACTTGTTCCTTTTTTCTTTTTGATAACTGCCATACTGACTGGGGCGAGGTGATATCTCATTGTGGTTTTGATTGGTGTTTCTCTGATGATTATTCATGTTGAGCAATTTTTCATACGCCTGTTGACCATTTGTATATATTCTTTGGAGAAATGTCTATTGAAGTCTTTCACTCATTTTTTAGTTGGGCTTAGTTTTTTGCTATTGATCGCATTCCATTCCCTACATATTTTGGATATTATTAATCCCTTAGCAGGCGTGTAGTTGGTGAGTATATTCTCCCATTCTGTAGTTGTGTTTCTTTGCTGCGCTGATTACTGGTAGTCTTTGCAGTACAGGAGCTTTTCAGTTTGCTGTGATCGCATTTGTCTGTTTTTGCTTTGGTTGTCTGTACTTTTGAGAGTTACAACCCCTTTCCCCCCAAAAAATCCTTGCCCAGACCAAGGTCATGGAACTTTCCCCTATGTTTTCTTCTAGTAGTTTCACAGTTTTGATTCTTTTATTTAAGCCTTCAATCCATTTTGAGTTTATTTTGTGAGTAGCTAAAGAGAGAAGGTTCTAATTTTGTTCTTCTGCCTGTGGATTTCCAGTTTTCCTGGCACATTTATCGAGACACTATCCTCTCCCCTGATGTGTTTTCTTAGCTTCTTTGTCAAAAATCAGTTGGCTACAAAAACATGAATTTATTTCTGGGATCCTTATTCTGTTCCCTTGGTCTATGTGTCTATTTTTATGCCAGTGCCACGTTTTTTGGGCTATTATAGCTTTGTTGTGTATTTGAAGTCAGGCTAATGTGATGCTTCTAGCTTCGTTCTTTTTTTACTCACGATGGCTTAGGTTATTCACAGTTTTTTATTGCACATGAATTTTAAGATTTTCTTTTTCTATTTCTTTGAAGAATGTTATTGGTATTTTGATAGGGATTGCATCAAATCTGTGGGTCATTTTGGGCAGTATAGTCATTTCAACAATATTTATTCTTTCAGTCCATGAATGCAGATTTCTTTCCATTTATTTATAACTTCAATTTTGTTCATCACAGAAATCAATAAGTGATAAATGAGATCTCACTTTAGCAGAATGGAAATGAAAAACATGATACTTTCAGTAGATATAGCAAAAACATTTTGTAAAATTAAACATCACCTTGTTAAAGATGCTCTCAACAAATTGGGTAGGGAAGGGATGCCCCTCAACATGACGAAGGCCACAGATGACAGAGTCACAGCCAGCGCCATGCTGAGTGGGGAAGAATTGAAAGCTTTTCTCTAAGATGGGGAACAAGCCAAGGATGCACATTTTCACCACTTTTGGAAATCCTAGACAGAGCAGTCAGTCAACAGAAAGAAAACAAAAGGCATGCAGGTTGGAAAGGAGGAAGTTAAACTATCTCTGCAGATGACTTAATCTTATTTATGGAAAACCCTGAGGACTCCACCTAAAACTATTAGAATTAATAAACAATTTCAGTAAAGTTGTAGGAAACAAAATCAACATAAAAAAAAGAAGTGTTTTTCCATACTAACAGTGAGCTAGCTGAAAAAGAAATCACGAAAACAATCTCATTTCCACTAGCTACAAAAAACAAACAAACAAAAAAAACCCTGGGCACAAATTTAACAAAGGAGGTAAAGATCTTTACTTTGAAAACTATAACACATTAATGAAAGATACTGAAGAAGCCCCCTAATATTTAATAGTGCTCCAGGGCTGCTAAAACACCGGATCAGACTTTACCTGACCAAGCCACAGAGCAACCCTGGGAGACAGGAGAGTTTTACAGGTGAAGACACCAGCCCATGTCATACAACCAGGAAGGGGAAGAAACTTTTGTGTTATCAGTATTTTCTTTAAAACAATTCTCTGAGCAGGGATAGGGGTTGAGTTCAGTGTCAACCACTTTTCTATCATTTCCAGCATTTAACTAAAAGGAAATTTGAATGTGTTTATAATAAATTGTCAATTCAATAAGCATTGCTTGGGCACCTGAGCACCTGTTATATGCTGGGATGTAGTGATGATAAAATACAGCATATTTTGAAACATATACTGTACCCCTGGCACTGTGGCTTCTTTTAGATGATCAACTCAATTAATTCAGCCAGTGACCCTATGAGGCTGGGTCATTATTGTTCCCAGTGCATAGTTGAGGCAGAAAGGCATTAACATTTTGATGCCGTATGTCTAGAAAGTGGCAAAGTTGAGATTCTACCCAGGAGTTGGGCACTACATCCCCAGCTCTTCATCGCACCCTGCTGCTTCTGCAGTGGTGATTTCCAATTGTTAAGATGCATGTGGTCCGTGGTGGGAGGAGTCACAATTTCAAACATAATAATAATTGCCATGGTAGCTATAAGAGGGTGTCATGGTGAATAGTATCAGTCCCACTAGGTAGCAGAGTCACATGGCTTTAGGACCATCTGTTGGCCACTGCTGAGCTTTGGACCTACAAACTACACTATGTCACCCTGGGTAGGGTGCCTTGGTGTCACAGCTCACAGCAACCTCAAACTCTTGGGCTTAAGCGATTCTCTTGCCTCAGCTTCCCAAGTAGCTGGGACTACAGGCACCCACCACAACGCCTAGGATTTTGTTTTAGCTTTTGTTTTTGTTTTTCTGGTCGTAGTTTAGTTATCATTGTTGTTTGGCAGGCCTGGACTGGGTTCGAATCCACCAGCTCCAGTGTATGTGGCTGGTGCCCTAGCCGCTGAGCTATAGGTGCCGAACCCAAACTGCATTATTTGGAAAGCATTTTACATTTCCAAGACTTCTTTCTGCCTAAATAGGGCTTATTGCAATACTTAGAAATATCCTAGGGAGATGATTTACTTTCTGAACTAATGAGAGAATCCATTGGCTTGATGGTTCAATTCCATGAGTCAGAGGCCATTCATTGAGCTCCTGACATGTGCTTGATGCTGAGACCCAGATCCTGTCCTCAGGAGCTTCCCAAGGAGTGAGCTAATAAAAACGTAAAACAAGAGTTGAAGTTTATTGAGCACTTGATTGTCTGTCAGTTCCCATTCTAAATTCTTTCTTTCTTTCTATTTTTTTTTTTTGCAGTTTTTGGCCAGGGCCGGGTTTGAACCCACCACTTCTGGTGTATGGGGCCGGCTCCCTACTCGTTTGAGCCACAGGTGCTGCCCTCCCATTCTAAATTCTTAACAGAACTTTCCATTTTATCTACTTAAAGCGTTTTGCCTGCATTGTACAGATCAGAGGATCGGATTGAGCAAGTTTAGGTGATACATCCACTTTAAAGACCAGAGCTTTTCTCCAACTAAAACCTTGAAGTGATTGAGTTTCCCTGTCTCTGAGAAGCCTGTATTTGTTCACCAACATTCATTAGGTACGCGCTGAACGCTATTGTAGGGAGACAGCAGGGGCAAAATGAAGACCCCTGTTCTCATGCAGCTTATGTTTCCATGGAGGCATTTAGATAATAAAATTCATAGGTAAATCTGAGACTAAATGTGATAAGTGTGGCAGAGAATGATAAAGTAGGGACGCCAAGTAAGGTTGCGATTTTAAATAGCATGCTCAGAGAGGTGTATGTGTGTGTGTACAGGTGAATGTGTGTGTGTACAAGTGTGCATATGTGTGTATGTATGTGTTTCTGTATGTGTACGTGTGTGCCCGTTTACTGAAGTTTAATTCAAAAGCTAGTCAATACCACCACTTCTGCTCAGAATCCATGATTTCTCTCCATCACCTTCATAAAACCCTTTCGTAGGAAGCTTCTCATAACTCCGGTGTGTTGTCATGGCACTGGTGTTTGGTTTCACTCTCTGTTGGGTTGGGCTGTGTGTGGACGAGCCTCTACCAGTGGGCGGAACTCTGCACTCGGGGAATTGTTTTCTCTGTAAGTGATTAATGAGTGTGGAGGGAAGGACAGCAGATGGGTGAGCAGGCAGATAAGGAAGAAGGCTGGAAAGGAAGGAAGCTAAGCCAGGAAGGAACAGAATTCAATAAAGAAGGAAGGAAGGGACGGAGAGAGAGAGGAATTTAGGAGGAAAGTTGGGAGGGACGGAGGGAGGGCAGGAGGAAAGACAGAGAAGGGGGGGAGAGGAAGAAATCAGAGCCTTTTAAGTCGGATCGCATCTTAAAGACGTTAATTTGGAGAACATATAGTTGTTTCATCGTGGTATGCATTCGCCCCACTTCAGCAGATCTTCCAAAGTTTCTTTCTTTAGGTTAATAACCCACTGAGTTTTCCACGGCCCCTAGGACTGAATTCCACTAATCATGGAGGTGACAGGGCTGATGGAGGGATACGTCTGTTCAAACTGCTCTGACTTCCCCTCCGTCTCCAGTCACACGATGAACGGGGGAAATCCTGATTGAGAATTCTGATCACAGCTCGCAGGCCTTCGGATCTGACGGTTGGACAGTCGGTGCGGTCCTTTTCATGCCTGCTGCCCTTTTCTAGCTATGGTAGCTCTTCTGCCTGAGTTCGTCACTAGCAGACAGAGCATGATTGATTGGTCAGGGTTCCCTTCAGCCTTAGAACCTGGGAAACACTTCCTTTCTCAGACTGGCCCATGTGGAACATTGTCGTGAATGAAAGAAGAAAGTAAGACCCTATTGGATATGCCTGTTGGCTGCCTGTGTGAGAGAATGATGCCTTGTCGGGAATATAAATACAGGGTGTGCGTCCGAGCCCCCCACCCTCAACCCAACAGCAAGGGACGTGGAAAATCACGGCTCACGATTGATGCCCCATCTGAGCCCGGCAATTTCACTGGAGATGTCACACCCCTTTCAAAATCAGAACAGTAGACAATTTCCAAAATTGAATCACAAAAAGAAACATCAGCCCACGTGAAGTCTTTGGGTTTTTTTTTGAAATGATCTAAGGTCCAAAAGGATTAGGATTGATTGATTTTTATCTTGGAAGTAGGTTTCAAGGCAGTTCTCAAATCTATGGTCTCTCTGGACGTGACGCTAGATACTACTTTATTTTTGTTTTTAATTTGATTCTAGGACCCTGGGTCTGTATGTAATGTTTCAGTGAGCAAAACTGTTCTGTTTGGCTCCGATGCAAGATTGATAGAAGCGATTTTCAGACGTGGAATCAAAACAGAGTGGAAAAAATGTCACGTTTAAATAAAATGCAGTACTCGGAGGCATCACGCGGTCTCATAATAAATGAATTCGTGGTGCAGCGTTGACAGGTTTTGAAGGAGAATTTCTTTCAAAAATTTGAGGTGATTCATTTTTATGATTAACTGCAGTAAAAACAATTACTAGAGAATTTTTAAGGAAAGGAGAAGAAGCTTTGAGGTGTTTATAGATACTATCCGGCCGCCTTCATTTTTATACGTCGCCTCCTGTAAGCTATGAAGTTGTGCGTTTGTGGAGTTTGGCTGGAGGCCCTGGAGCTCTGGGGGTGCTCTTTCATCCGGGGCCTCATCTGTTATTCACAGTTTGGAAGGGGGGAGAGGTGGGGCGCTGCAGCAGAAGCAGTGGTGCGAAGCTCAGTGGCTGTGGCTTCAGAAGACCTGAGTGTGAATGACTGCATGCCCCAGGTGGGTCACCTGACCTCCTGGCATCTCTCTTTCTGTTGCTGACAGTTGGGACAAAATAAGACAGAAGTGAATTCTGAGCATCTAGCATGGGGCCTTGCACACATGCGGCAAATGGCAAAAAAAAAAAAAAAAAAAAAGAGAGAGAGAGAAACATAATGGTATTTGTTTTACCAACATTGCTCTGTTGTCTATTGGAAACTCTGTGCTTGAAGTCGTACAAAGAAGACTTTCCATCTGTCTCAAGGACCTTGTGATCTGGAGAGGAGACGGATGGACTGACCCAGAATGGGAAACCATGGGCAGGATAGGATGAAACAACTGTCTCTTCCTTGTGGACAGTAACATCTGCTGAGTTGAAAAGATAAGGAAAAAGGGTGGAAGGGAAAATTGAAAAGCCATGTACATTAGTCAGGCTTCTCAAGAGAAACAGACCCAATAAGATGTGTAGACCCAGGGGAAGAGATCTGTTATAAGGAATTGGCTCTTGCAGTGATGGAGGTTGGTGAGCCCAAAATCTGCCATCCAGGCTGCGCAGGCTTGAGACACAGGAGAACCAGTGGTGCAGAGCTCTGTAGGTGGTTTTCTGGGGGATTCTGTTTTGTTTAGGGAAGCTGGTCTTTTTTGCCTTATCGATGCCTTTTGCTAATTTGAAGATGCCCATCCACATTATGGAAGGTAATCTACTTTATTCAAAGTCTATGATTTAAATATTAATCTCTCCAAAATAGCTACAGGGTGGGGCCTATAGCTCAGTGGGTAGGGTGCCGGCCACATACACCAAGGCTGGTGGTTCGATCCCAGCCTGGGCCTGCTCAACAACAAGGGCA
Source organism: Perodicticus potto (assembly GCA_963574655.1). NCBI lineage: Eukaryota > Metazoa > Chordata > Mammalia > Primates > Lorisidae > Perodicticus > Perodicticus potto. The sequence continues at coordinate 24,400 of CAUYRH010025583.1, forward strand.
ACAAGAAAAATAGCCAGGTGTTGTGGCGAATACCTGTAGTTCTGAATGCTACTTGGGAGGCTGGAGCAAGAGAATCGCTTAAGCCCAAAAGTTTGAGGTTGCTGTGAGCTGTGACACCACAGCACCACAGCTTGAGATTCCATCTCAAAAAGAAAGCTGCAAATTGATACGTAAAATTAAATGTCACACCCTAGAAGTACTGTAGAACCTCCATAGATGACCACCTCCCTACACTGAGCACCTCATCAAGCTGATTTAATTTTCACAGATCAGACAGGCACATATGTGTGTCAGTACCGAGAACCGAGTTCCTTATGTCGACCACCTCCTTATGTGGACTAGTTTGCTACAGTCCCTTGGGTGGTCAACTTACAGAGGGTCTACTGTAATTCATTTTAGACAGATACATCAAGAAAGGCTGTCAATTACTAGAAAGTCTGGGTTCAAATCTCATTCCTTCAGTTTCTTTCTGTGTTATTGTTAGGCACTTCATTCAATTTCCGTACCTTGGTTTCCTTGCGTGTAAGATGCAGGGCATTTACTCAGTTGTCTTTTTTTTTTTTTTCTGGCCGGGGCTGGGTTTGAACCCACCACCTCCAGCATATGGGGCTGGCGCCCTACTCCTTTGAGCCGCGGGTGCCGCCCTCAGTTGTCTATTTGTATAGATGGGATCGTGCCTGCTATGCCACAGGGTAGTGGTGAAATTTAAGTGAGTCAGTGCAGGGTTATCGTAAGGGCTTGATAAACTGGACCTGCTTTATTGGTAGTATTAGACATGAAAAAGCTTTTAACTTTCTGCACACACTTAGAAGCCCAAACTCTTCTTGCATTAAAAAAAAAAAAAAAAACATATTGGGGCAAAAGTAGTTTTAGATTATATTAACACATTTTCAAGTTGCCGTGATAAGTACTACTTAATCATCTACTGTGCTTGAGTACTTCGTGGGCATTTTTATTTTAATTTTGTGTTTTTGAGATAGTCTCTGTTGCCCTGGGTGGAGTGCCATGGCATCATCATAGCCAACGACAATCTCAGTCTTTTGGGCTCAGGTGATCATCTTGCATCAGCCTCCTGAATATCTGGGACTACAGGTGCCCATCATAATGCCTGGCTAGTTTAGTAGAGAAGAGGTCTCGCTCTTGCTCAGGCTGTTCTAGAACTTCTGAGCTCAAGCGATCCACCCACCTGGGTTTCCCAGTGTGCTAGGATTACAGGGGTGAGCCCACCACACTCATACTTTATATGAATTTAGTTCATATCACACACATGACATTAGATATATTACTGTGCCCATTTCCAGATGAATAACTGAGGCTTAGAAAGGCTGAGTGGTGCACTCCAAGTCATATGGTGACCCACGACCAAGAGGGGTCTCAATCAGAATTTTTTTAACTCATCTGATTAATTCCCCACCTTATTTTGCCTTTATATCATTGAATGGAACAGAGTCAGCCAGGTATAAGTTTTCTGCCTCCTTGAATTTGGAAATACAGGCATTTGGGGGGTTCAAATTTAATGGTGTTTTTCTTCATGTAACGGAATTGTAGGTATCTGACTTTTTATGTTTAGTTTTGATTCTTTCTCTGCTTTATTTCCTTTGTGACAGTGGCTAGGCCTTGTAGAAAACCACAGGTGCAAAAAACACCACGTTTTATGTGCTCTGGAGTCGGGTGGTTATTTCTGTGCAGGAAAAAATGAGAAATAATAGTGTGTTTTATACGAACTCAGCGCCAGCTCTTTGCAGCCGATTGGCCCCATGAAAGTCAACGATGGCCTTAGCTGAATTCTGCATGTTTGCACTCACCCCAGGGGTCCAGTGAAACTCAAGTTAGTCCCTGCTCTGTGAAAACCTTATGAAACAATGTTTGTGCACAAATGCGTGAGTGTGCGTGTCATGTTATGTGTGACCTTTTAGCTTGTTCGTTGCCCACACCTACAGCCACCTTGTCATCATCATTCTCAGCACCTTTTCTTGTAATTGCTATTGGAATTCCTTGCAGATCCTCAGTGGGCTGTGTCCTTTTGGGTTGCTGGGCTCCCGAGTTCTTCCTGATTTGAGCATTCAATTCCCTTCCTTTATCTGCCTGGAGAACTCTTAGGTACGCTTCAAAACCCGATTTAGCCCTGTGTAGGTGTAAGCCCTGCCTCTCCTTCATGCCCCCAGATGAGTTCCATTCTCTTTGGTGGCTCTTCTGAGACTTGCACACCTCTCTCTCTTGCGTCTTTACAGTGCTGTGACGCAGTATAGTTCTTTCTTTCTTTTTTTTATTGTTCAGGATTCATCAAGGGTACAAAGAATTAGGTTACACTGATTGCATTTGTTAGATAAAGTCCCTCTTATAATTGTGTCCCGCCCCCAAGAGGTGTGCCAAGCACTGTGACCCCTATCCCCCTCCCTCCATCCCTCTCCCTCATTCTCCTACCCTCCCTTATATTAGCTCATCTACTGCCTCCATATGAGAATTGAGTACTTTGGATTCTTGTTTTTCCATTCTTGTGATGCTTTACTAAGGAGAATGTGTTCCAGCTCCATCCAGGTTAATACAAAAGACGTAAAGTCTGCATGTTTTTTAATGGCCGAATAGTATTCCATGGTGTACATATACCCCAGCTGGTTAATCCATTCTTGCATTGGTGGGCATTGAGGTTAATTCTGAGCATGGAGTCAGTCTAACTTTACTGAAGTCTTTGGAGTCCGAAAGCCGTAGGTTTGAGTTCCAGTTCTGCCACTTTCTAGTTTTTAAAACTTGAACAGGTGACTCAGCCTTTCTGAACCGCATGGTTCTCTGCAAACGACAGTGTGTCTTTTCATGCATTAAGGAGAGAATGAACAGGATGCAGGGAGCACGCCCATGGCGGCTCTACGAGCAGAGGGGCTGCAACCTCAATGTTACTGTCTCTTCTGTTTCATTCCAACTCTTTGAGGTCAGAAATCTTGTCCTATTTATTTCTAAATGTCTAGCCCCCAGCTCAGGGTGCTAAGTACTTCCCAAGTGAATTCTATGAGTGCCGAATCCATAGACTCACTTTACAAACCCACAGGCTGTGATGAGCCAAGTTCCCTGTGATCTTTCATTAAGCAGACGTTCATTTAGCGTCGGGCCCGTGACTTGAACAGCTATTTTTCTTTGAAGACGGTTGAGGCCAGACATTTTGACTTGTGTGGAGCCACCTGGCATGTGGGCTTTACTTTTCTTCCCTTCCCAAGGTCATTGCCTCTCTTCAGTGCTGGTCAGAGGTACAGGCGTGCTTTGGGGTTGGCTTAGCCAGGCGGGAACATGTAATTATTGCCTCTCTCCCCGAGTAGCATCCTGCACAGTTGATCAAAATGCAAGGAAGGCTCATTCCGTTCACCAAAGTGGGAGCGGCACATGCTTTTCCTATGGTCCTGCCATTAAGCATTTGCCAGGAACAAACAGACACTAGCCTGTGGTTCGTTACTACAGAGCTTTGCACCTACAAGCGTGGTCACCTCTTGCTGGTGGGTGACCATGGTGAGTAAGCAGGTATGGAAGCAGCCAGGTCTGTGTTCACATCCTATTTGTGCCCCGTCAAAGCTGCTGGACCTAAAGCCAGTTCTTTAAGCTCTTCGTACCTGAGTGACCTTACTTTTTAGAAAGAACAGAAAACAAGCATCAAAATAGTATCTGCCTCCTAAATCCTATGAAGATTAAGTGACTCGGTACAGGTGTAACTTAGCTCAGGACGCATCACATGATACTCAGTTCAGGTGGACATGCCGGTGTGGGCTGCTAGGGAGAGCAGTGGGCTGGTGGCAGCTGGCTCCAAGGATTGGTGCCGGTTGCAGTGGCTCAGTACTATGACGACAAAGTTATCCAGGTCTCTCATTTCGTGCTCATGTATAAAGGTGTCTCTGTCACGGTAGCTGCACCAAGGTGAGACTCTGCAGACAGAGTTATTGAGGCAAAGAGGCTACAATTAGCACTTTAGCCACATAAAAGTAGATCCTTTTATAGTGATCTTTGGACAAATGCCGATGAGTATAATTAGTTTTTGTCCATACCTTTATTTTCTTTTTCCCTTTTAGGGGAAAATTCTCATCACAATGTGTACCTGATACGGAATTCTTCAACAGATAGTGAAGTAATTCATGGTGCTTTTTCCTTGAAGGTGCCTATGATCACGGGTCCTGAAAATATTGTTTAACAGCAGGGGAAATATGTTCATCTGGGCGTTCAGACTAACAGATTATTTTCAAACATTTCAAATCCTGATGTCCTTCTTTAGGGAGCTTCTTTTTCTCCCCCTTACCCATTGAGAGAAAAGGTACCACAGCTTTCCGTGTTTTAGAAATACGGCTGCAAATCTCGTGGAGAAAGTTTAATGTCAGAAAATTAAAGGCTAGAGGTGTGATGCTCAGGCCGTCTGAGGGCTGCTGAGCCCAGTCCCCAGACTCCTGCCACCAAAAAGATCTTTTCTGACCTAGAATGTCACGGGTATTTTCCAAAACGAGATGAAAGAGAAGACAAATGCTTAGAAATCCCCACCCATCCCTAATGGTTTGGTAGGGAAAATATCCTAATTAGAGCATATAGGAGAGGCAAAATAGAAGAAAAATAAACAACAGAGGGCTGTGTCGAAGGACCCTGGGTCACAGGCCAGGTTGATACAGGATGAAGAAGGGTCCACCTTTCTTAGAACGGTGGGAGCTATTGGCATTATTTGTCTGGAACTTACTTCAATGGGGGAAATGTATTTTTACAGTTCTGTAGGTTTTCTGTTCTATTACCATGATGAAAGGAATGGATTTGAATTTCACGATGGCTGGACCCATCCCTTACCGCTGTGGGAGGAACACAGCAGCTGGGCAGAGAAAAGGGTGTAGGCCATGGGCACATCTAACCGCTTCTTTGGAGCATGTTGGAATCTCCTTGGAGAGAAAAAGGAGCTCAAAGCACATGTAGAGGACTAAGTAAGAGGGCATTTCCAGCGGAGCCAATGACATGGTCACGCCCTGCGTGGGTGGTTGAAGCTGGGCAGGAGGAGTTGGCTGCCAGTCGCATCCTATGAAGACATCATGAAGGCACTTGCAGAGAAGGGGCAGGCATTCCAGTGGGTAGATTAGGCTTCATTCCTGACTCTGGCAAGAGGATAAAGTAGACAGAGTTATGCTGTGTTTCTATAACTTGGTTATTCCTCCTGAACAATAGGGACACTAAAACTTACTGGGTACTTCAGAGATTGAATGAGGCACAGTTACCACACAGGACTGGACCTGACACTGACTATGTGCCTGCTTTTCAGCTCTATTACAAGTATTTTGTAACCACCTATTAATTATAGCTGGAGGACCACCTCTAACAGGAAGAGTTGCCTTCTAAACCCAAATAAAACGCCCCCTGTCCTCTGTCCCTCCCCGTACCCTGCTGTCATCTCTGTATGTCCCTGTGATGGTTTAAGGGACTCCTCGACTTATCAGAGATCTGACTACAGCAGCTGCAGGTAGTGAGCTTCCCGGGGGCAGAGACCAGTCTTCAGTCCTCTCTGGATTCTCGTTACAGCAACTTGCCTGGAGTAGGGAAACACTCCGGCAAATTTGAATACATCAGCTCTTCTCCTGCAGGTTTACGCTGACACGTCATTTGAGGTGAATTTATATTTCCATGTACCTCATATGTCCTTGTTGATTGTTTTAGGTCACGGTGATCAAAGGGCCAAATGTGCCATTGAGAAGGGAACCTGGAAAATGTTCAAGTTTAATTAATTGTCTTGAGGTTGGAATGGAGACACAGATGTTTTCTTACAGTTTCAGTGGGGTGCTTGAAACCTCAAAACTCAGCAGTCCCCTCATCTTACCTGACACCTCTTACCTGCTTGCTGTTTTTCCTAGTAACTCAGGCACAATAAGATCGGAAAGGTCATTCTGCTGTTGCAAAAAAATTCCTGAAAAAATACAGCCTAAAACCAAATTAGAACAGGCCTTTGAATTAGCTATGCTATTTTAGTCTTCCATTAGTGCTGATAATTAGCAGAATTTAGGATGGGCATTTAAATGATGGCTTAGACAACAAAACATCTCTAGGAATGAAATTACCATTCAACTTACATTTTCAATGAAATCTTGAAATCACTTAAATCAAAATGAGACTGACAAGGGCTTTGATGCTGAGGGCTGTAAATTCCAACACCAAAGTGGATTGCTGGAATGATGATAAAAGTTACAGTCATGCTGGCCCTTATTTCACACATTTTTTGCATCAAATTATAGTTTATAAGACTCTTCCATATCAATAAAACCTTAGCAAATTAGAACAGAAAGGGATCATAGAAATTGTGGAATGCAACCCCTTCATCTTCTGGGTAAGAGAAGCGGGATATTTCATTGATGGTCACAGCAAGGTAGACAGGGTCAGGTGTTATTATTCCCACTGCACTAAATAAGGATGCTGGGGTTGCAGATAAGAAATATTTGGGCCGGGCGGCACCTGTAGCTCAGTTGGCAAGGGTGCCGGTCCCATACACCTAGGGTGGCAGGTTCAAACCTGGCTCGGGTCCATTAAGCAACAATGACAACTTCAACCAAAAAATAGCCAGGTGTTGTGGCGGGCACCTATAGTCCCGGCTACTTGGGAGGCTGAGGCAAGAGAATCCCTTAAACCTGAGAGTTGGAGGTTGCTGTGAGCTGTGGTGTCATGGCACTCCACCAGGTGACAGCATGAGACTCTGTACATAAATATATACATATATATTTGGGCCATTTTGATAGAATGAGGCGGAACTTTGCCACTGCTTTGCTGACCCCAGGTCTCTCCTGGTTTGAATAAATGTGTTTGTTGACAGCTCAGGGCCTTCGCTGACCCTGAGATGAATTAGGCCCTCCTTTTTCTGTCTCTGCCCAATCACTCTCTCTCCTTACCCTGGTTGATGTCATAGCTCTTATGACTACCTAACATTATAGACGGTATAATTTATTATATTTGTTGGTTTTTCCCACCAGTGTGTAAGTATCATGGATTTCACCTGTTTTCTTCACAACTGGAATCCAGTCTTCTGGAACAGTGTCTGATTTACCACAGGTACTCAGTAAATGCTTATTAAATGGTTAAATGGGTAACCAAAGGAGGTAGGTAGCAAATTCAGGTAGTCTGAAAGTAAATAGACTTAAGAAAATCCCTTGTTCTATCTTGAAAAATTAACATATGGGTCTGAAAATGGATCCATCTGTTTACACTCCTGTCACCTCAGCTTTTAATTCATTCATTCATTGAACAAATATTTCAGAGAACCTCCTGTATTCTAGACTCTGTTCCAGGTACTAGGGAACAGCAGAAATCCCTGCCAGAGGACGGCTTCTATTTTTGGTGTTTTGGGATGACAATACATAAATTAAGTAAAGGAAATTTATAGACATATTTATAGATTTCATTTGTGTGTTTTATGCCAAAGCATCACAAAATATAAACAGAAGAACAAAGCAGAGATAAGCAGCATCGGGGTTCAATTTCACGTGGGGTGGCCTAGAAGGTCCCCCGAAGAACTGCTATTTCGATATTTGATGAAAGAATGAACGAATGAATGCTTAGTCATTAAGTGTTTGTTGAAGAGATGAATGTTTAAAAATACTAATTGTTTTCACATCAAAATATCTGCAAGTGGGCTCGGCGCCTGTGGCTCAACGGGCTAAGGCGCCAACCACGTACACCTGAGCTGGTGGGTTCGAATCCAGCCCGGGCCCACCAAACGACAAGGACGGTTGCAACCAAAAAATGGCCGGGCGTTGTGGTGGGTGCCTGTAGTCCCAGTTACTTGGGAGGCGGAGGCAAGAGACTCACTTGAGCCCAGGAGTTGGAGGTTGCTGTGAGCTGTGATGCCACAGCACTCTATCCAGGGTGACAGCTTGAGGCTCTGTCTCAAAAAATATATATATATATATCTGCACGTAACATTCTTCCAGTAAAATGTATAGAAGGATTGTAAGCTCCGACCTGAGAAGTCAAGTTGAAGGTGAAATATTAATTGGCACCTGGATTCCTTTCCTATCTTCTCCCTCCATTTCACTCCCCTCTCCTCTGAATTTAGTAAGAGCTGCCAGCCTGGAGCTGAGGACAGGGAAGCTGTGATTTAGACATTACTCAGCCCAGTTAAGCCCTTTTGTGGCTCAGTGAAAGCCCAGCACAGCCTCTGGGTAGCTTGAAGGTTCCCAATCACACACCCCTTTCACTTTCTAGTTTTGTGACCTTGGAGCCAGTTAATTCTCTCAGTCTCAGGGTTTTCTATCATTTAATGATGATGATAATATTGACATTGTCCATAAAGAGCCTAAATTTCTGACCCTCAGCAGTAACTCAACAACTGTTAATTCCTTTCTCTCTTTTGTGTCTGCTGTGCATTGAAACTGCCCTTGATCTTGAGGGATTAGAGTACAATGCAAGTGTGAAAAAGAAGCCATCCAGAGTTTTCATGCATACCCAGGCCCCAGTAGTACTTGCAGGCTGGGCCGTGAAACACGAAAACTATCTCAGCTCATAAACGATGGAACATTTTAATCAGATTTTAGATGTTATGAAGGCTCCAAGTAATTACAGTTATTTTTGCCTTAAAACTGAACTGCTGTTATTAAAATTCTTTTATTAAATCTTTTTTCCCTTTGGTGGTTATGAAAGATGGTAGAATTTCCGAGTCAAATGCCTGTGCATGAGACATCACGGGGATATTAGCTGTAATGATTTAGATGCAGGAGTGAGCCCAAGTAGGTGACATTGCTGAAAGCCGGGCTTGGAACACCGGAGCCTGGAGAGGAAGCAACAGCTTTTCCCTCTTCCCTGCTGGCTTTTGCTTATTTCTCATCATGTTTACCTTCTCATACACCTTATTGTGCTTTCGCACACTGCGTTCACCTCCGTTTTCTCTAAGGGAGTTATTATTATTGTCATTGTTCAGATGAGAAAATCTAGGTTTTGGTATGTTACTTGTTCATCAAGCCACTTACCAACGGTGTGGTATTTGTTAGGCACTGTGCCTGGAGAGCAAATGGTCAGCGCAGGTGCAGGTGGCACTTAGGAAGGGACAGGTCCAGGATGGGGGCCAGGTCCTCATGTCCTGGGCAGTGCCCCTTTCCACTCTGCCAAAGCATCAGGCAAGACTTGGGACTCATGTCAGAGTCCATACTGTATTTTGACGAATAGTATTATTAGTAATAATGATAATATCCTGAAGAAGATGGGGTGCTAAGATAATGCAGATGTTTTGGGAACATCGAGGTGAACAAGACTGTCTGGGGCTTGCTCACAGGGAACACACGTGCCATCAGTGTAGCACATGACAGGCAGAGTAATAGCAGTCAGTTCTGACAAGCGAGGCACCAAGGCGAGGTGCTCCCAGCTTTATGAGGACTGTCACGTTATCCCCATTTTACAGATGATAAAACAGACTTCTGTGGCTTAGGGAGCTCACTCCAGGCCATGCAGCTTCCAGCTGAGAATCAAGGCCAGGTCTGTGTGGTCCAAAGTCTGTGATCTCAGGGAAGCGCGGTCGTTCCTGGGAGGGTGGGGGGGAACTCCATCTCTGTGGAATTACCCGTCAGGATGGCTACATCAGCCCACAGTCCCATCGTGACCTGCTTGCACTTCTTCATACTTCCTTTTGCCGGAACCTTCTCTATCACCTCTTTGAGTCATTGGGGGGATCATGAGAGCCTTCTGTTTAGGAGACTGCTGGGTAGCCAAAGCTAGCACCGTTTAAACTAATTGTGTACAATTTAGCATTCCCCAAGCGCTGACGGTCCTCATTCAAACCAAGTGTGAAAGTTTTTAAATTAGCTTTCACAGTTTGATTCACAAGCAGCAAATGCAAAACGGCACAGGATTAATTTTTCCAAGCACTGCCACGATGGCATAGCTGAAGGCTATCTTAGCTCATTTTCTTTAACAGTAAGAGAAAGAGCTGGGCAGAGGTGGTGTTCTTAGGAGCATGATGTTCTAGAAGAGACCTCCATGCTCTGATTACAAAATGAATCAGGTGTGCAAATTGCACAGCGACGGCCTGGAACAGAGTGTGTGAAGAGCTAAACTTGGGAATTCGACAATCTTGGGGTTGTCTCTTGGCTCTGCTGTTTACTGTTCGTGTGAGTGGGGGCAGGTTCATTCTCCTTCCTAAACCTCCGTTTGCCTGGCTGTGAGATAGGGATAACGTTGTCAGATGTTCGAGAGGTTTCTGGTGAGGATGTCGTGACTGTCCGTGAGGTGCTATGCAGTGCCCGGCACCCGGAAGAGTCTCAGTCCACCAGAGCGCTTATTATTTTGCATTAGTCTTGGACTTTGTTTTCCTGCATCAATGCTCACTGTCATAGATGGGTGTTGTTGGGTCTTAGCAAACCTTTATTGAGCATCCACTGTTGGGTAAGTGTTGTCTCTGGCACAGGATATAAAGCAGGTACAAGACTTGTCCCTGCCATAAAGAAACTGCCAGTGCAGAGGCAGACCCCTGAAAGCATCCTCATGGTACAGCACCGGGGACTGGGCAGGCAAAAGAAGGGGCTCTGACCTAGGATGTACTTTGCTTGCTGCGTCCTCCAATGGAAGGCCTTGGGGAGCAGAGACTCAAAGTCTGTGTGGCCGTCAGCCAGCTGAGAAGGGTGGGAAGGAAGTTCCAGGCAGAGGAAGTGAGAAAGGGCAAGCTTCTTTCCGGGAGCTTCTGGGTTGTTCCAAAAAGTTGGAGCAATCAACCAGTAACTTAACTCTGCCAAAATTCTCTCACCTGCAAAATGAGCATAATAACAGTACCTATGTCATAGGCCTGGGGTCAGGATAAAATGAGGTGAAAGCAAAGAGTAGATTTGGAATGATGCCTGGCACAAAGCCCCAGAGGGTGGTGTCCAGCGACATCGGCTGTTCTTGGACACTGTTGACAGATGGCCTTCCTGAGAGCATCTCAGGGCTGACCTCACGCAACTTGCAATCTGTATCGTGGAAAGGGCTTTCTTACATTTAGCATTCCCCGAACCTGTTTGGCCATGGGATGAATGGAGAACATTTCTTTTTAGGGAGTTTTTGGTAATAATCTTTTTTGTAGGACATTGTACTCCTAATGTTTGAGAAAGGCTGTGGATAGATATACCAGATAAGACCTGTTTCTGGTTCTAAAAAAGTTTAACCGAGGTGAGCGTTTAACAGCTCAAAAACAAGAGAGAAAGTCAAGCAATTTTGCTCCTTTTGTTGTTGTTTTGAGATTCCCTATTTTTCATACACCCCTATACACAGACATGTATGCACACACATATACACCATGTACACAATACAGGTGCCAAAAAATGGATACACATTTTTAGAAAGGAAAAACACCTTTTAAAATTATAATATTTGGCTCAGCGCCTGTGGCTCAACAGGCTCAGGCACCAGCCATGTACACCTGAGCTGGTGGGTTCGAATCCAACCTGGGCCCGCCAAACAACAATGACGGCTGCAACCAAAAAAAAAAAAAAATGGCTGGGCGTTGTGGCGGGCGCCTGTAGTCCCAGCTACTTGGGAGGCGGAGGCAAGAGACTCGCTTGAGCCCAGGAATTGGAGGTTGCTGTGAGCTGTGATGCCAGGGCACTCTATCCAGGGTGACAGCTTGAGGCTCTGTCTCAAAATATAAATAAATAAATAAATAAATAAATAAATAAATAAATAAATAAATTAAATAAAATAAATAAAAAAAAATTATAATATTCGAGACATACCAGAAATAAAAAATGAATATAAGTCACGTCGAGCACCTCTTGTAATTGCAGAAGTTAAATGTGACTTATTACAAATTTAGTAATTTTTTTTCCTTCCTGAAAATGTGAACATATTTTTCTTGGCACCCTCTGTATATGTCTTTCACATCTGAATAAATTCATTTCTGATATTCATGCCTAATCCATCGTTTAATTGTTTTCTTTTTTTGAGACAGAGTCTCACTATGTCACCCTCAGTAAAGTGCCGTGGCCTCTCAACTCACAGCAACCTCCAACTCCTGGGCTTAGGCAATTCTCTTGCCTCAGTCTCCCGAGTAGTTGGGACTACATGCACCCCCCACAATGCCCGGCTATTTTTTTAGTGCAGTTGTTTAGCTGGCCCGGGCCGGGTTTGAACCCGCCACCCTCGGTATATGTGGCTGGCACCGTAAACACTGTGCTACGGGTGCCAAGCCTCCATCATTGAATTGTAACAGGTGTTCATGGGCATGGAGGGGGTGGGGGTGGGGCCAAATGAAAAACTCAGTATCCAGGAATACGTCCTGTGGCTGGTTTGCTTCCTGCTGGAGGTTTGGTGTAGATGGTCTCTTGGATCGTCCTAGCTGTGTGGTAGACAGTGATCAAGGCAGACCGGCTTGGATCTGAATGGAGGGTTAAGTGCGAGTGGAGAGGCAGGGGGCAGTTTGGATGTAGGGAACTCGAGATAAGGGATGGTGCATGGGGCCAAAGAACATAGGCTCTGAGGTCAGACTGTCTGCCTCGGAAACGGCCCTGCCGCCTACCAGTGATGATTCCCAGGGGTTCCGACGTGCCCACCTGTGACATGGGCGGAGGGGCAGTGGTCGCCTCATGCAGCTGCATCTGGGCTGCTGGTGGAAACCCAGATCTAAATGATCCAGCTTCTCGGAGCCTCTGTTCCCTCGGCCTACTGTGCACACCCTCCGCAACTACGGGGAAGAGCATAAGAGCTACGGTGATGGGTGCTCAGTTCTGGGCTGGGCTGAGGGCTCTGCTCCGAATGCAGGGCTCGGGTGCTGGTGCCTGAAAGCTGTTTACTGGCCAGGAAGCCTGCTCACCCTTCGGACTGTGCACTTCTGCTTCCCACCGGGCGCACACCCAGGGTGGCTGGTCATGAGAAATACATGACACAGTGCGTGCGTCTAGCAATTTGAGGCCAGGCACGAGACTGACACTCAACACAGGTTACCTATTGTTACATGCTGAGCTGTGCCAGCCAGATATACCTTGCAGGCTGCATCCTCCAAAGGGCTGAAGCAAATGCAGATTGCGTCTCGATGGGGCCTCACAAGCGGTTACAGTGACTGTGTTTTCACGGTGGCTGCCTGAATCAATACAGATGGCTGCCTGATCAATCCCAGCACAGTGTATCTGATAGACAGTCCTTACGGGCCATGACACGCCAGGGCAGAGTTTCCCCAGCTGTGTGATGGGATGGATTTTCGCCGTTTTCTCCTCATTAGATCCAGGGTGCTTATTTTCCAACACAGAACAACAAATTGACAACAGGCACGTGCTTTTAAATGTAACGAAGAAGCATGGGCGTGGGCGTGAGCTTTCATTCGCCCTTGCTCACCATTAACATTTCCAGAGTTTGGCGGTCTTTGCTCTTTGGTTGCTGTTTCCTCTTTCTGGAGAGGTGTTTACATCATCTGAATAGTTTTGCTTCAAATCAGAGTGAGCTTGCCATATGCCTGCTTAGTAAAGTTGTTTCTACCTGGAGGTAACTTGAAGGGAACTCGGAGTTTTCTTCAGTTCCCTGGCATCTTCCAAACAGGTCTGAGGGCATCCAAAATTTCCATCCCAGGACAAATCCTGTGGAGGAATCCACACCCTCCTGGACCCACTTTGTGCGATCTCTACCATCTCAGCGAAGCTCCGAGCTCTGCTTCCCTAGCGCTGATTTGAAAATTAATTAAGTACTGCTTCAGAATAGCTTATCTATTGCTTAAACATTAAGGGGTTGAGGCTTCATTTTTTCGGTCCTAAATGTCATTTTGTCATTCCTAGATTATGAAGGTAATGATAAGAGACCAGATCTTAATTTTTTAATTCAACACCTATTTCTAATGATAATCCTTGAAAACGCCTGTAGCATCTAGTTCAGTCGTGTGTACCTTGTATATAGTCGGCAAATACTGGTTGGATTTTGATTACAGTGACTTTAAAAAATGAGACTGTTAGGACCTTAAACATAGCGGCTCAATTAATGTGTCAGCCTGAGATCATTGGTCTGTAATCACTTCTCCTCATTTCCACTTGACTTTCTTAAGTGTACCCTTAGAAATAGCAATTTAGTGTTAAGAATACACCAGATTGCTTTGTAAAAGGCTTTGAAAACAGTTTATTAAATCTGTAAAGAAGGAAGTGCTACTTTTTTTCTAAGTCAGTAAGAAGGAGGTGAGCAGAAACATGATGGTCACGACGTGCCCTGAGTAGGGAGTGTGTATCAGGCCTTCTCCTGCTTAATCTTCACACCCAGTATTCATTATCCTCGCTGCACAGCTAAGGGGGTGCAGGCTTGAATATGGTAACTTGGCCAACATAATATAGCTTCTAAATATTGAAGATTTGTCAAGTTCTTGCACATATCTTATCTCTTTTGTTCATTTCAGTAAACTTAGGAAGTGAGGACTCTTCATAGTAGGGATAAGGGAGCTGAAACGATGTGTCCAGGGCTCTTGAGTCTGTCAGGGGCACGGCCATGGACTAGCACCCTGGGCTGTGGACCTCAAAGACTATAGTTTTTCTATTTCCATATAATTATATGAAGAATTACGGACTTGGAGAAGTGTCCAGCTTACTGCCAAGGGGCAAGCAAGCAGAAAGCGATGCCGTGTATGTGTTGAACCAGGTCTGTTTGCTGTGTGACATTATATCTGGTGTCACCTTACTTCCATTTTGAACAGAAACTTAAGAAATAACCTGGGACATGTGTCCTTCGGTTCAAGCTACTAAATAGATACTGAGAGTGGCCAGTGTAAGAAACAATCTGAAATAGCCAATAAAGGACGAGTCCGTATTTTCTTAGACACTCACAACGACTGTTTAATGAACAGGGCGTCTGTGTGTCCCATGTTATGTTACAGGATTTAGATTTTTTTAGGTAAAACTTTGCCTTTCTGGATTGTGGCACATGACGTAGAAGTAGGGAAGGGGGTGGGGAGGGGAGGGGAAGAGGAGGAGAAGGAAACATGGGCAGGCCAGGTGTGGTGGCTCACGCCTGTAATCCCATTCTCCGGGAGGCCCAGGCAGGTGGATCACTCGAGCTCAGGAATTCGAGACCAGCCTGAGCATGAGCAAGACCTGGTCTTCATGAAAAATAGAAAAACTAGCCAGGCATGATGGCGGGCACCTGTAGTCCCAGCTACTGGGGAGGCTGAGGAAGGAGGATCACTTGGCCCAGGAGTTTGAGGATGCTGTGAGGTGTGACACCATGGCACTTGACCAGGGCAACAGAGTGAGACTGTCTAAAAAAAAAAAAAAAAGAAAAGGAATGGAATGGAATGGACAGAAAGGGCAGAGGAAGGGAGGGGAGGGGAGGAAAGGACCTGGGAATCCTGGGAGCTTCTGGGGGAGCCTCGGTGTGGGTGGCCTGCCGCCTGTACACAGAGGCCCAGAAGTGTGAGAAAGGACTTCATTCTTTATTCATTCACTCACATGGATTCACAAGCCCCTGCTTCTTTGCCAGGCGCTGTTTTAGTTACTGAAGATACAGCAATAAAACAAACCCTCTCTGCCATCATGGGGTTTACGATATAGTTGGGAGAGTTATGCAGTAAACAAAATAAATGTGTAAATTACAGGGCATATTAGAAAGCGTTATGGAGAAAAATATAACAGAGGAGACAGATTGGGAGTGTAGAGGGTGGGGACTGTAATTGTAAACAGGGAAATTAGGGACGGTTTCCCTAAGAAAGTGACATCTGAGCAAAGCCTTGAAGGAGGTAGCAATAGCCTGCTATTGTCATACCAGGGGCAAAGGGAGCAGCCTAAGCAAAGGCAGGGCTCGCCTTGTATGTTGGAAGAATGGGATGGTGGCCAGCGTGCCTGGGACAGGGCAAGGGAGAGGGAGAATGGTGGTGAGAGAAACAGAGGGGCTCAGGTGGGAAGTTCAGAGAGAGCTGTAATGTCATCAGTTTCGGAATTCAGCTGTAGGAGAGTCTGAGCAGAAGCAATGCGGTTAGGAGGCTGTTGCTTGAGCCCCTTAGAAGGGAGACGGTGCTTTCAGGAGTGTTTAGCTGTGCAGTGGGTGAGATGCATGGGTTCTAGATACAGACGTTCAGTGCTATGGAATTGCATAGACACCTACTTGGTGCCAGGTGCTGAGACCCAGGACACTGAATACTTGGAGAATCAGTATCATTTCAGAGTGAGTGAATGATACACTCTCCGCTTGTGGAGACTGCTAGAGGCCTTGATGCTGGGAGGGAGTGGGAGTGCTGTGTGGAAGGGAGTGCTGTGTGCACCCATCCTGCCCCAGTGTGTGCTGGGGGCGGGGGGTGGAGACTGAGCAACAGCCTTTTAACCTTGGACTCTACATCCTCATTTGTAAAATTGGAAAGTGGTATCTCTTTATGTACTTACCTGCACCTGTTAATAGCAAATACACAGTGTAAGGGCAAAATAACGTTATGGTTAAGAGCCCAGGCTCATAGAAGCCAGATCTCCTATGTCATCCTAGACTCTTTCTGTGCAAAGGAAATTGTGATAGTACCTACCTGCCGGGGTGGTTGCAGGGACTGACCAAATCAGTGTGCAAGTGTGTAGAATAATGCCCCCCGCCCTCCCAGCCATCAAACCTCCTGGCTTGTTGTAAGTTCCATGGAAGTTGTTCAGAATATCCCACCTTACCTTCAGCATGTTGAAGCTACAGTGCACTTATTTCCAGAGCATTTTCTTTACTTCAGTGTTTTCTGAATCCAAATTTTGCCTAAGCGTCCAAACAATTTCAATTAAACCAGATCCTTTTATTTGGTTCTCTGTTTATTCATCCCTTGCAATCAGAGTGCCTCTTTAATTTCTTCTTGGATTAGTTGTGTTTACCAACAGCTCTAAAAATACGTTCCAGCCTCCAGAAAGAGAGCTACAGTAGCTATAACAAGGTATTAGAGGTTGTATAAACTTGTCTTACTTGAAGTTAATGTGAAAAATGGGGAGGAAAAATAACAAGGGGAAATTTGGAAAATTGGGCAATGATGTTTCCCCAAAATGACATGTGCGTTGCTGAATGTAAATGTGCCGACTGCATGAATGCCTCGCCGGCTGCCTGCCATCCTGAGGTTTTATCACATCATAATGCAGTGATGAGGTATTCCTTTGCTTTTTTAGTTTTTCTACTTGCAGATGCCAACAATGATTATTTGTAATTTCAGAAATAGAGATGCTCAAAAGCAACATCTGTGGTTCCATATTTTTCTATGGGATTCAAAATGCATTTCTTAGCCCTATCTGTAACCGGGGAATATTTGCAGTCAAACATAATTCCTGTGTACTTGATTTAGCTCTGGGCCAGACTGACTAAAAGGTTTTAAAATGGTCCCCGTGATTTCAGTATCTA
Source organism: Perodicticus potto (assembly GCA_963574655.1). Classification (NCBI taxonomy): domain Eukaryota; kingdom Metazoa; phylum Chordata; class Mammalia; order Primates; family Lorisidae; genus Perodicticus; species Perodicticus potto. The sequence continues at coordinate 41,659 of CAUYRH010025583.1, forward strand.
CGCTGCATGGATTCCTGACCTTTTAATCCCCATTTTTTTTAATACAAATAAATGAGAGTTTATCAGTTGATTCAGATTGAGGGGGGTGCCATGTAAATTTCAAGGAATTATGCACTAAATTATAGGACCTGTTTGGGGGCTTAAATATTATTCTCCACTACATAAAACTGGCGTGGGTTTTATTTTAACTGAAATGGCAGGCAATTATTTTTGTTATTGTATGTCCTATCACAGCCTCCAGAACCAGAGGACAATAGAAGGGGATGTTCATTTATAATGTGACCTCCTGAATTGTTCTTGAAATGCAATTTAATCCTCATATCAAGCAAAGTCTAATGCTCTATTTGCCAGTAAAATAGTCATTTGCATTTTTTATTGACAATACAAATTGTGTTTAATCAGGCAGCCAGCGTGTTAACATTTCCAAATGATTGAAGACCCATTTTTGTTCAAACTACATCCTGTTTGGGGTCAAATGTATTTTGTTCTTTTTAATTATCTGGGCACATAAAGTTCCTCTTTAACATTGTGATTTTTTTTTAATTGTCCAGGCCCCACGTAGCTATATTTGCTCATCTTCAGAAGAAAACCAAGAAGCTCTTACATCCTCAAGTTTACACATGTATAGATTTCAGCCCAGCTTGGGAGGGCAGTTAGAACCTGTTTCTACTAACTTATTTTATTGTTGAAAGGACTATAGTGTGATTGATAAAACGCTGGACCACAAATCAAAAGGCTATGGTTTGATTATCATTCCCAGAAAGAAATGCTCACTTAGTTGCCTGGTTTCTAGCTGTGTGACACCTTATTCTCTGAGACTGAGTTTTCATATTTAAACAGGAAGGGGATCCATATCCTTTAACTTTCTTTAGGATTTTCACGAGGTTTTATTCTTTGGGAACCACTATAAAAGCCTGAGTCCACTGTTACAAGCTAGGAGACCTCAGATCAATTCACCAGTCTCTGCCTCAGTTTCCTCATGTGTGAGGTGGAGACAATAATTGTACAACAACAGGGTTGTTGTAAGAGTTACTGTACTTAAAGCTTAAAACAGTGCCTATCATCTGGGAAGTGCTATTTATGTTTGCAGTTATAGCATCACCATCATTCTTGTTATTAATAGGGCTGCCATGTGGACTAAATCCTATTTATAAAGTACTTACAGCAAACTCTAGTGGGTAATAAGTCCTGTAAGTGTTTGCTATTATGATTATTATTAGTTATCTACTATTTATGAAGAGCTTACTGTAGGTGAGGTGTTATATCAGGAATCTTTACAGCCACTTGGGAGGGAAGTGTTACTAACCTCACTTATAAAAGAAGAAAGAGTCTCTGAGTAGTTAAGCCACTTGCCTAAGGGGACAGGTAGAGTGCGTGGCAGAGTCAGCACTTGACCCCCGAGGTGATGCCCTTGAATGCCGGCACTTCCTCTGTCCTGTGCTCAGGTCCGAGTCCTGAGCTGACATCCTCTGTTTAGTGTCCTGTCCCAGGCTCTTCCCTCCCAAACAGGACTGAATAACCTTAGTCTGGTCTCCAAATTCACTGCAGTTACCTTGGGCGGCCCGCACTTCCCTGCTCACCCACATTGAGTCAGCTTCCCCTTGGCCTGATTTCCTTACTGGGATAGGGTGGGAACCTGAGGCCAGGGGCCCATTTCTATTTCCCCTTTCCCACCAAATGTCTATTTCCCTCCTTCCCTGCCTTCTCCAGCCCCCGTCTCTATCTGTTATTCCCAATACAAGGTGAATTGCCACCACCAGATATTAGGGCAGCAGTGATGACGCCAGTGATGGGTTCTGGTTTGTTTTGGTGTAGACATTCACTTGTAATCACATTTGTTTAGATTGGTCCACATGGAAAATAGATGATAATGATAACAAACATTTATTGAGAGTTTAATATGTACCATAACTGTTCTAAGCAGTTAATACATATTCATTTATTTTATCCCCACAGCAATACCATATACTAGGTGGTAATACTGTCTACAATCCACAGTTTCATCTATCGGTTGGGGGCCGGGGTGGCTTTGCAAGGGTTGCTGGTCCTTGAGAATTTCATTCTGCTCATTTCTTCTTCTCTGTGTCAGTTGGTGGGTCACCCGCTATTCGCCTAGCACTGTGCTATTGCAGGCACTGGGCAGGCAGCACAGGTGAGGTGGGGGAAGAAGCAGAAGGAGGATGAGCATTTATTGGGCCCTCTGTGCCCGATGTGGGGCTGCGTCCTTTTCGTGTGTTATCACGTGTCATGTTGACACATGTCCAGGCTCCTGTCGGAAGCGAGAATGCTGAGAAGCTAAGCCATGAACTGAATTGCGTTATTTTATGTTGTTACTTGGAAAATCTGGGATTTGAACCCATATCTGTCTGGGTGTGGGGCTCAAACATTTTCTTGGGTTTAAATTCCTCCTTTCCCTCCATCTACCTTAAACAAAACAGACAAGCTTCTCACCTTCGAGAGACTGATGTTACTGGGCTACTTGGGATGACCTCTTTGTGGTCCAGGGGTTAGGAGGGAAACCGCCATGCCAAGAAAGTTTCAGATAGACAAAATAGGGAGCAGACAGAACAAAAGCCTGGAAGTGGGAGAGAGAGAGACACTGGATATTTGAGGAATAAGAAGGAGGGCCAGGTGGTTGGTGGGAAGCAGGCAGAGGGCAGATGGAGCAGTCTATTGCAGAACAGGGTAGAAAGTCTGTATTTATTCTAACTTCCACAAAACTTAGAATAAAATTAGCCATATGACCTTGAACACTCCTTTATCGTGCTGGGTCTCCAGTTTTTTATCTGTTAGATGTGGGTGATAATCCTGCTTTCTGTACATCTCAGGGATTGTTTAAAAATCAAGTGACATAAGGAAATCTAGACACTGTTTTATAGACCACAGAGAAAGATGGGTAATTTACCCGATGCATTTATCTGTGTGAAAAGGGGGAGTCTTTGGGAGACAGATTGTAGAAGAAAAAAGGAAGCTTGAGTGTTTATATTTCCTGGGTGTTAAGTCTTTCATTGACTACTACTACTACTGATAATAATGATAGTAATAAATATTTGCTAAGTGTTTGTTATGCCAGAAACGGAGCTAAGCTCTTTAAATGCATTGTCATTTCATCCTCATAGCAGTACAGAGGACATAGATACTGTTGTTCCCTTCACTGGAGGGACTGAGGGACTGAGGCACTGTGAGGTTGAGTCTCTGCATCCATGCACATGTTTGTGAATAACAGGGAACTCAGAGAGTGTCCTGAATAAGCAAAATGTTTATTTGTATTATATAAAAAGAATCCCAGAGTGAGAGTAAGCGAGTGCTGATAAAGATGCTGAAGAAGGTTACCCCACGATTCTTCTGCCTTTTTGCTACACTATTCTTAATGTGTAGTTTTTTTGTTCCTCATGAGGTCAAAGTAGCTGTTGTTGCTCCGTTTTTTTCATCTTATGGCCACATCAGAAGGAAAGAGGAGAGCCAAAAGGAGAAGAGCAATTGTGGGGAAGGTAAAAGGCTTCAACTAGTGAGGCTTTAGCTTTTTAAGGAGGAAAGACCATTCATCTACCTCTCCTTTTTATCAACTGGGACACATGACTAACCCCAGGATTAGCAGGATTTAGTATTTTACTTTCTAGCCAGCAGAGTAGTCAAAGGTTAGAGAGAGGATGTCAAAAGGGGTGTCAGGTGAGCCAGCCTACAGCATTTGGCCCAATTACATAGTTTGTCTGTAAATGGTAAAACAAGGTATTTTAACTCAGTCATTTTGAATCCAGAAGTTGCATCCTGAACTATTGGACAGTAATGCCTCCCTATCAGAGAGAGGGCCGGGAATCTTGGATGAGTTTTTTAACCTCTTTATGCCAATTCTTTTTATTTATAAAGTGGGATTAAGTGGAGTGCTTAAATAACAGGGTTCTTAGGAGGATAGAACAAAATAGTCTTCATAAAGCAGTCATTACGATGGACCTGGCATCAGGTAAGTGTGCACCAAATACGTGTCAGCTGTTCTTGCTCTAGAATTGTTATTGTTCTTATTGTTACTAGTTGCTGTGCCAACATTTATAGATGCAGAGAGCTAATCATAATACAACATGGCTTTAGCTCTGTAGGCACTCATCCTTTTAGACTTGTTCATAGGTAGAAATTTACTTCGATGATGGAGCAAGGGGCAGCAGTGGCATGCAATAGGGAGGGTGGAGTTTTCCTGGGTAAACCAGAAAGGACAGGGCCAGGGATGGAGGGGTGGTGTTTACAGAGAGATGATGCTCTGTAGATGGCCATAAAGAGATGAGACAGGGTTCACTAGGGAGAAGAGAGCAAGGGTCTTCTTTGGAAGGAATAGCAGATGAGCTCTGACAATTAAGTTCATACACTCATCCTAGAAAAACTGTTAAATACTTCATTACTTAGTATCTCTACGGTCGCCTTTGAGGTACTCCCCTTGAGAAGCTATGCACCGATGCCAGTGCCTAGACCACCCTTCAAAGCACTTTTGGAACTCTTTCTCTAGAATGGGCATCAGAGCTGTCGATGTATTACCTTTGATGTCCTGAATGTCATCAAAATGTCTTCCTTTCAGCATTTCCTTTATCGTTGGGTAAAGAAAAAAGTCACTGGGGGCCAGATCAGGGCAGTGGGGAGGATGTTGCAATATAGTTACTTGTTCATTGGCTAATAACCCCCTCACAGACAGTGCCGTGTGAGCTGGTGCACTGTCGTGATACAAGAGCCATGAGTTATTGGCCAAGATTTTCAGTTAAGATTTTCCCATTTCTCTATTGATGTTTACTTGGTCTGCTATGCTTCTGACAGCCAGCCGACAATTTTGATGTACAATTTTATGAATTTTTGAGATGTTTTCATCAGTTCTGCTCGTTGCTGGCCACCCGGACCTCTCGTCATCAGTGATGCGTTCTCTCCCCTCACAAAAACATGTAATCCATTTGCACACTGATATCCTCCTCATGGTATTATCCCCATAAATTCGGACTAATATGTCCCTGATTCACTTCCACTCTTGCTAAGTTTAACAGGAAATTTATGACTTTTTGTTGTTGTTGTTCTTATTCAAGCTCTGACATTCTCCAGATGGCACACCAAAAAACACAACAATAATAACTAACACCACTCAGGGAGACACCAACACACATCAACATGAACTCAGTTGTGAGACACTGATATGCCAAGGTTATGAAGCCTTACTGGGCTGTTTGTACAGTGCTGCCAATGTGAGTGCACAGTGGCTAGTTCACAAACTTAATTGTCAGGCCTGGTATGCTCAGCACATGTTAAGTCATAGAGGGTCACATTGTGTGCCCTGCTGGGGAGCTGTGGGTATTTCCAGAAGACTGCACAGCAGTGTTGGGTTCAAGACCAGTCAGGTAGATAGACATGAGCAAGATTTCCTCAGTGCCCCCTTTATGCCAGGCACCACCCCTTTATGCCAGGCACCGCCCCTTTGTGCCAGGCACCACCCCTTTATGCCAGGCACCGCCCCTTTATGCCAGGCACTGCCCCTTTATGCCAGGCACCACCCCTTTATGCCAGGCACCACCCCTTTATGCCAGGCACTGCCCCTTTATGCCAGGTAACACCCCCTTTTGCCAGGCACTGCCCCTTTATGTCAGGCACCGCCCCTTTATGCCAGGCACTGCCCCTTTATGCCAGGCACCACCCCTTTATGCCAGGCACCGCCCCTTTATGCCAGGCACTGCCCCTTTATGCCAGGCACCACCCCTTTATGCCAGGTACCGCCCCTTTATGCCAGGCTCACCCCTTTTGCCTTTTAGCACTGCCCTTGCTCTGGGGATGCAAAGATGAGGGAGGTGCAACCCCTGCTGTTAGGATGCTCCATTTTCTCATTTGCCAGATAAGAAAGTGGAAAAAGCCGAAAT
>CAUYRH010025584.1:0-15120 GCA_963574655.1 Perodicticus potto
GGATTTACAGTTCTTAAATAAGGACATGTAGGTGGCTGGTGACTTTTGTGAGCTAAAATGAAAACCACCAGAGCATAGCCTTCCTAATGCCGCAATGTATTTTCATTGTTACAAAGGGGTCGCGACCCACAGGTTGAGAACCACTGCTTCAGATGGAGGTAAGATAATAAATTAAAATTTGAACAAACTAGTTTTGAAATTCTTATGCAATAGTCAGTGCTCTGTTTCAGTGTATAGACAGTGGATGAAACCATGTTGCTAGATGAACTATTTCAGAAAGCCCATGTAGAGAAGGACTGTCAGTGGGTGCAGGTGGAACATCGGAGAAGGGTTGTGAAGAGAAGGCTAAACCTCAAAGGAAACCAAACTACAGAGAGGAAAACATAGACTGCAGAGTGTACCAAGAACTGAGGGAGTAGAGTGTTAAGCATCTGAAGATTACATGTATCAACAGTATCACATTCTTTTTATTTTATTTGTTTTATTTTTGAGACATTCTCACTCTGTGCCCAGGATAGAGTACTGTAGTGTCAGAGCTCACAGCAACCTCAAACTCCTGGGTTCAAGCGATCCTCCTGCCCCAGCCTCCCAACTAGCTGGGACTACAGGGACCTGCCACAACGCCTGGCTAGTTTTTCTATTTTTAGTAGAGATGGGGTCTTGCTTTTACTCGGGTTGAAACAATATCAAATCTACAGAAATGGGGCGGCACCTGTGGCCCAGTGGGTAGAGTGCCGGCTCCATTACAAGGGTGGTGGGTTCAAACTCGGCCCCGGCCAAACTGCAACAAAAAAATAGCCGAGCCTTATGGTGGGCTCCTGTAGTCCCAGCTATTTGGGAGGCTGAGGCAAGAGAATTGTCTAAGCCCAGGAGTTGGAGGTTGCTGTGAGCTGTGTGACGCCACAGTACTCTACCGAGGGCAATAGAGTAAAACTCTGTCTCTACAAAAAGAAATGATAATAAAATAAAGAAAAAATTCTACAGAAATGAGTAGGATTATAAGTGTTCAGTGGGTGTGAGAGCTAAAAAATTTGAACTAATGGAAGTAGAGAACAGAATTATGATTGTTAAAATCTGGGGGGCATCAGGGGAGATTGGAAAAAGTTAGTGAACGGGTATAAAATTACAGCTAGTTTAAAGGAGTAGGTTCTAGTGTTCTACAGCAATGAAGGGGAAAATTGGTTCACAATAATTTAGCATATATTTTCAAAAAGCTAAAAGAGAGAATTTTGAATGTTCATAAATGCAAAGAAATGATTTGAGATAGATATGCTAAGTACCCTGATTCGATCATTACACATTGTATACGTGTATATCAAAATATGACTCTGTACCCCATAAATACATACAATTACATGTGAACTAAAGATAAAAAAGTGTCCACTTGGTTTAGTAATTAAGAGATCACTGGCTTACTTGCAAAGATCATTTTTATTGGAGGGCAATGGAAACCTTAGTGTTGAAGTAGGAAGAGAAAAAGTGCAGAAAGGCGAACACAAAATAAAAATCACTTTCAGACATGCAAAGACTCAGAAAATTTCCTTTCTATATAATTTGACTGAAACAGTGACTTGAGGGTGTATTTCAGCAAAGATCAAAGAGCAACAAACAGGAAGACATGGGATCTAATTTAAAAAACAAAAACAGGGCTCGCTTCAGCAGCACATATACTAAAATTGGAACGATACAGAGAAGATTAGCATGGCCCCTGCGCAAGGATGACACGCAAATTCGTGAAGCGTTCCATATTTAAAAAAATAAATAAATAAAAATAGAAATAAAAAAATAAACAGAGCCAGGCCAGGATGACAGTTGTGCAGCAGATGCATTGAATATTGTGTCTTAAATTGACCATTTAACAGGAAAATTAGGGATCTTGACAATCTTACCATAAGATAGAGAAAACATATATTTTTACTTCTTTAAGAAGAAAGGCAACAAGAAACCTCATAAGGATAAGGAAAAATCTGAGGAAGAAGTCATGGACCAAATATGATTTTGAGCAATCTGATGAAAAAAAAAAAATCTATGCACTTAAACTTTCTGTACCCAGCAACATGAGTTTAGTGAAATAGCACTGCATCCCTTTCTGTCATGATTTAATCACACCACCCTATGTTGAGGTACATATAGCCATTATATAAATGTTGATTATTGGCCTTCAAGTTTTAGTTTCAATTTATGAGCAATTTTGCGAAGTATGCAGAAGTTTGTGTAGTTTCATAACAGAATTCAAATTATTTAAACCTTGACATGGAAAAAAGTATTAGTATAGCTAACCAAAGCTGGAATGCAGAGAAGGAAAATAGTTAACATTTACTGAATCTGAACTGTGTTCTAGTTACTATTCTAAGCCTTTTATAGGTTATTGCATTTATGACGATGCTGTGAGTTAAATGCTATTTTTATTCCCATTTTCCAGGTAAGGAAACTGAGGTATAGAGGGTCACACAGCTAGGACAGGGAAGCACTGAGACTGGCACCCTGGCTGTCTGGCTCCAGAGCCTATACCTGGGCTCTGCCGTCCTGCCTGTACAAGAGAGGTGGGAAGAAATACAAGGTGCCAACTCACTCAGGGGCAGGAGATCCTAAGCCAAGTTGATGTAGCAAGACAAGATGTTTAAGTGAATTTTGGAAAGTAACCTGAGATGGTAGCCTCTGTACGTCAGGTTTACAGATAGGAAACTTAGATGAAAATTTTCACTTTCTGTCATTATATAAACTTCTGACCCATTTGAATTGTTATTACTAATTGCATGGATTACTTTTATAATTTAAAAATCCTACCTCCTCCTCCAAGGCCTTATTAAAAAGCTGCTGTAATTCCCCACAGAATGGCCTCTCCATCCATTGAGCTGCTCCCCTCCTTAGAACCCACTACTTCCAACTTTACTAAAGTTGCCCTTGAGAATGTCGTGAAGACTGAGCTGGTCAGATTTTTCTGGCTCATCTCCATAGCCTTAGCACTGTGCCCTGTCTGTGGTAGGTGCTCAGTCAATGCCGAATGAGCTGGATAAGTGGATTTTGCTAATGCCAGACTATATCCATTTCCTTCAGTTCAGGGAACTTGGAAGACATAGCTTAGGTATGTCCAGGTGGCAGTTACCTTGTTGCTATATGTTTCATTCATTCAAGAAGTATTTTTTGAGCACCTGCTGTAGGTGCTGAAGGGGCAGCACTAAACAGATCTTGAGATGAAATCTCTGCTCTCAAGCAGCTTACATTCCAGTGAGGGAGACACTTAATAAATCATTTGTGAAAATTATGCAGATGGTGAGACATGCTGTGAAGAAAATAAAGCAAATGAAAGAGATAGGAAACTGGGCAGGAAGTGCTAGTTTAATCAGGATGTCAAGAGACTGTTAATAAGGTGACATTTGAGGAAGGATGTGAGGAGGTGAGAGATTCAAGACCAAGAGAAGAGCGTTCCAGGTAGAGAAAGGGCCCAAAGGAGGGAGCGCTGGTGTTTAAAGAATAGAGTCAGCACAGCTGGAGATCCACATGCAGAGGAGAGAGGGTGGAGAAGCTGGCAAGGTGGTAGGAGCCACAGGACAGAAGCTTGAAGCCCTCATACACCGACCAGAAAGGGCGTCCACAGGTGAGAGTCTCACCTGACTCAGGTTTTCTGCTGTGTGGTGAGGGTAGAGATAGGGAGATGGTTAGGGGTCCATTGCAGTAATCCAACTGAGAGACCACAGGCCTTGGCCCAGGGTAAGAGAGGCAGTGAGAAGTGATAAGATTTGGGGTGTATTATGAACACAGAACTGACATTTGCTAACAGGTTGGATGTGAAGCATGAAAGGGAGGAGTCAAGGGTGACTCCAAGGCTTTTTGGTCTGAGCATCAGGAAGGATGGAGTTGTCGCATCCTAGGATGGGAAAGGCTGTGGTGGGCAGCTAAGTGGAAATGAGTGGTGGGCGGTTGGAACCACAAGTCTAGAGTTAAGGGCAGCAATTGAGAGTAAAGATGTTCATTTGGGAGTCAGCAACAAATAGACGTGCACTACCTATCTTCCAATATAGTAGCCACTAGACATGGATGGCTCTTTAAATTCAAAGTGATTTCAAATTGAGTAAAATTTAAAATTTCCCCAGCCAGATTTCAAGTGCTCAGTAGCCACAAGTGACCAGGGGCTGCCATATTGGACAGTACAGGTATAGAACATTTCCACTATCCCAAGAAGTTCTACTGGACAGAGCTGACAGGTCTTGAGACTGGCTGAGATTTCCAGGGCAGTGGGTGGAGAAAAGTGAGCGCTTAGAAGCTGGCCAGAGGAGGAGCTTGTAAAGGAGAAGGAAAATCCAGGGGAGGGTAGGTTCCTACAAGCCTGTGAAGAAAGGATATTGAACAAGAGGGAGTGAGTCATTAGATCAGATGCTGCTATTAGACCAGGTAAGTTGAAGATTGAGAATTAAACAGTAGATTCAACAAGAACATTGCTGGTGACCTCGATGAGATCAGTGAAGAAGTGGGGGTAAAAACTTGAGTGGAATAAAAAAAAACAAAAAGCTTGAGTGAAGTGGTGGATTCAGGAGAGAATAAGGAGAGAGGAATTGGAGGCAGTACATGTGCCCGCCTTTTCAAGTGACTGTGAAACAGAGAGGTAGGGTGGTGCTGAAGGGGCGAGTGATGTTAAGGGATGTTTTTAGGATGAGAGGAGTAATATAGCATGTTGGGGCTCAGCGCCTGTAGCACAGTGGTTATGGCGCCAGCCACATACTGAGGCTGGTGGGTTCAAACCTGGCCTGGGCCAGCTGAACAGCGATGACAACTGCAACAAAAAAAATAGCCGGGCCTTGTGGAGGGCACCTGTAGTCCCAGTTACTTGGGAGGCAGAGGCAAGAGAATCACTTAAGCCCAAGAGTTAGAGGTTGCTATGAGCTGTGATGCCACAGCACTCTACCGAGGGTGACATAGTAAGACATAGTAAGACTCTATCTCAAAAAATAAATAAATAAATAAATATTTTTAAAAAGTAATATAGCATGTTGAAAGCACTTGGGACCAAAGAAGGAGAAACTGATAATGCAATGGGGGCAGCTGAGAGAACCATGTTCTTGAGTAGGGAAGGGGCAGATGGGATCTAACCCCCAAGCAGCAGGGGGGGTCCTTGGGTAGGATGCAGGTGATTCATCCTTAGAATGGAGGGAAGGCAGAGTCAGTGACGAGAAGGAGCTGGTGAGAGCATGTGAAGGAGCTCCCGTGGTCACCTCGAGTTCCTCACGGAAATGGGGGAGGAGGGTCATCAGCTGAGCATCTGATCAGAGGCGGAGGTGTGAGGGGAGAGAAGGTGTAAAGAAGTCATCTGGGGAAGAGGGATGGCTAGGAGTGGGGGATGGAAGTGAGATTCCTGGGCTGTACCAAGAACCTGTAGTACACCTTGTGTTCCTACCAGAGGCAGCTTCGAGTATTTGTCCTGGCCCACGCCTGTAATCCCAGCACTCTGGGAGGCTGAGGCGGGTGGACTGAGCTCAGGAATTCAAGACCAGCCTGAGCAAGAATGAGACCCAGACTCTTTGAGCCTGTGAGTAAAGTGCTGGCCCATATGCCAGAGGTGGTAGGTTCAAACCCAGCCCCGGCCAAAACCTGCAAAAAAAAATAGAAAAACTAGCCAGGCAGCTATTGCAGGTGCTTATAATACCAGCTACTTGGGAGGCTGAGGCAGGAGGATCTCTTGAGCCTAAGAGTTTGAGGCTGCTGTTTGAGGAGTCTGATGCCACAGCACCCTAGCCTGGGCAACAGAGTAAGACTTTGTCTCAAAAAAATAAAAAAGAAAGAAAAGAAAAGAATTATCCTGTTTTCCTCTGTGTTTTCAAATGAGACATCATCCCTGCCATCCCTTAGAGCAAAAGAGCACCTTCACATGCTCTCACCAGCAGGGCCTCCTCGTCACTGACTCCACCTTCCCTCCATTCTGTGGATGAATCACCTGCATCCTACCCAACTATGCAGCTTTTTCTTATTGGAAGTTTCATTCCCCCTCCCTACCCTCTTTTCAGGCCAGCAAACCCATCATCTTCCAAGGCACAGCCTGGGGGTGACCCCTCCAAGGATCCCCTGGCATTTCCTGCCTTCCTCTCCCCATTCCTTGCCTGTCCCTCGGATCCCTGATCACGTCACATTGCCATTATTTGCTGACATGTCTGTTACCCTAAGGCAGGGGTCAGCAAACATTTTCTGTAAAGAGCCAGATAGTGAATGTTTTAGATTTTGTGGGCCACCCAGTCTCTGCCATACCATTCAGTCTTCCACTATAGTCCAAATGCAGCCAAGCAATTTGTAGGAGACAGAGCATGGCTGTGTTCCAATAAACTACTACTTACAAAAACAGGCAGGGGGCTGGGTTTGGCCTGCAGGCCATAATTTGCTCAAAGGGATGGCAGAGATGATGTCTCAATTATTGCCATAGCCCCCATACCTGGTGTGGGATCTGGGGACCAAGAAGGAGCTCAGAAAAAGTTGGAATGGATGAGAGATGAATGGATGTGTTAGAATTAATGTTTAGGCCAGCCAGAGAGTATATGTCACAGGCAATGTTCCCTCACATTGTTCTGGCATATTTGTCAATAAAGTCTTATTACAGTCACATTGTATGTAGGGAAGGTCTGTGAATGGAAACATGAGCCCTGGATACCTAGGAAAGATCAAAGATGGCCTCACTCTCTGCAGCATTAGTGCTAAGCTGCTGCCCTGTCTGGGAGACATCTCTCCTGCTCATTCCCAGGTATACAAGTCCCTACCTCATCGGGACCAGGCTTTCCACAAATAAGCCCTGTGTTTACCTCCCATCTTCCTCCCACTGCCCAGAACCTTCCATGTGCAGGGCATGGTGGAAGGATCACCGACCCCTTCCAGAAGGAGCTCACAGTCTAGTCCATCCCACTAGGAATGCCCTGTGCCCACCCATGTCATACGCACGACTGACCTCCTCCCCAAAGCTTTCCATGACTCCCCCAACCCACACTGAGTTCCCCCTTCATTTCTGCATCTAAAAAAATTGACAAATTATATGTAACATACAAGATGATGTTTCGAAACACATATACATTGTCACATGGCTAGATCAAGCTAATATATGTGTTACCTCACATACTTTCTACTTTGTGGTGAGAACATTTAAAATCGCCTTTTATAATTTTCAGCTATATAATGCACTGTTATTAATCATAGTTACTCTGTTGTGTCCTTTGCTACTTCTTCCCTTTCTGCTTGCTAGAGGGTTGTGTGAGGTTTGAGTTCTCATGGATGCTCTTGCCCCAACCACATTGTAAACTAACAGAGCCCAAGAACAGCAGAGTATGCTATTGTTTCTTCTAGAACAGCTCTGCCTAATAGACATGTAACATAAGTCACATATGCGATTTAAAATCTTCTAGTAGCACATTTTTAAAAAAGTAAAGAAAGGCCGGGTGTGGTGGCTCAGTCCTAGCACACTGGGAAGCTGAGGCAGGAAGATTACTTGAGGTCAGGAGTTCAAGGCCAGCCTGAGCAAAAGCAAGTCCCTGTCTCTACAAAAGTAGAAAAATTAGCTGGGCATTGTGTTATACACAATGCTACTTGGGAGGCTGAGGCAGGGTTATCACTTGAGCCCAAGAGTTTGAGGTTGTCATGAGCTATGATAATGCCACTGCACTCTAGCCTGAACAGTGAAGTAAGACTCTGTCTTTAAAAACAAAACAAAACATATAAGCTCGGGGCCTGTAGCTCAGCAGCTAGGGCACCAGCCATATGCACTGGAGCTGGCAGGTTCAAATATAGCCTGGGCCTGCCAAACAACAATGACAGCTACAACCAAAAAATAGCCAGGTATTATGGCAGGCACTTATAGTCCCAGCTACTTGGGAGGCTGAGGCAAGAGAATTGCTTAAGCGCCAGAGTTTGAGGTTGCTGTGAGCTGTGATGCCACGGCACTCTACCAAGGGTGACACAGTGAGACTCTGTCTCAATAAAATATATTGGTATAAACAATATTTCCAGAGTATTATCATTTCAACATGTAGTCAAACATGAAAACTATTAATGAGGTGTTTTCTATTCTTTTATAACACTAGGTCTCAAATGTCCGGTGTTTATTTTGTACTCACAGCACATGTCAAATGTGCCAGCTACATTTCCCATGCTCAGCAGCCACAAGAGGCTACTGGGCCTCACCAGAGCATACAGCCCACTCAGGGCACATGCTCATGTCTAATGAGCACGTGTTGAGTACTGACTTCTTACAAGATGCTTTCTGCTTACTTATAGCACGCTTATGAAAGAGGAACTGTTAACCCCATTCTTTAGATGAGAAAACAGAGTTAAGAGGTTGCTCACACTCAGCCAGTCAGTTATAAAGCTCCCATTTGAAGCCAAACTGGAGCCCAATGCCCGGACCTTAAAATAGAACGTTTGAGCTGAAAGGTTCTTTAGAAAATTATCCAAACTGTCAGCTCCATAAATATCACTTGCATTCCCGTCACCTAGTCACATGCCAGGCATGTCTCATGGACTCACATACAGTGTTGGAATGGATGAGCCTGGTCTCGCAGAAACTGAGATCCAGGAGAATAGTCTCTGTCACTCAGAGGAAGGAAGTCTATGTAGAGCCCACTTTGCTGCCTCCCAAGTCCTCCTGTCACATGGTTGATCAGCCTGAGACTGGACACCTGAAGTTTTCTTTGTATTTAGGGGAACAGATTTTAGCAGGCAACCTCTTTCCTGTGTCCACATCCTCAGGACTTGCTGTAAATCTTCCTTGTTAATTACCCTTCCTTGTTGCTCTGGCTACCCAGCAACCTAAGGGGTAGCAGAGCAGCTGAGCCTGCTCTGGCTAAGAGGAGGCCACATCCCCAGGGGAAGCCTGCGTGAATGGGCAGAGCTCACTGCACCAAGGCACCACCCCCAGTAACTATCTCAGGGTCATGCTCCACCGTGACAGCTTGAGCTATTACCCTGGCAGGAGGGCAGCACAAATCTCCAGGAGGGTCACGGTAACCTACAGCCAGTGGCTGCTTGCCATGCCTGGCCGCCTGGCCCTGGAACCTGGTTGCTGAGGCTCCCTCAGGCTTGCTCAGGGCCCAGCCACTCAGCATCCTCCCAGGGACTCCCAGCAGCCGCCTCCTGACAGGGTCGCGGGAAATGTCACAGACTGCGGAGGCTTAGAAGTGAAAGGAAATTTAAAGATCACACACCTTAGCACTTTTCAAACTGTAATGTCCTACAGACCTCCTGGAGATCATGTTCACATACAAATTTCTGTCTCACTAGGTCTGGGATGGGGTCTGAGAATTTGCATTTCTAACAAGTTCCCAGGATACTCCAATGCCCTGGGGACCCACCCTCTGAAAAACCAGGACCTAATCCATCCCCGGAAGCCTGTCCTTAGAGGTGAGGAAACTAAAATGCCTGTGGGGGCTGAGAGGAGGGTGAAAGTCACAGTACAAGTTTCCTAAGAAATAACTACAGTACTAACTGCATTTACTATCTCCAGAATTCTTTGGTACTTTTCACAAACTGTTAATACCTTCTTCTCCCAGCTGGATTGTTGGAAGCAAGGATGTATCTTTCCCTCTTGAGTATCCCTTCAGTACTACCTGAGATGCCACAGGGGCTGTGGAAAGTACATTACCTGGGCCTGGATCACCTAAGAGGGTCTTCACACCAGGTGTTCCTCAGATCAGAGGCACAGCTGGGAACCAGGAGGATCCCAGCGGGTACTAGACCTGAAGGCAAGAGAAGGTGCTGGGCCCAGGGCAGTGTGTCTGATTTTCAAGCAAGGGGCCAGGCCCAGCACTGATTTCTTCTAAGGGCTCTAACATGTGTTGAATAAATGCACAGGTAAAGGTCAAAAAAGACCACAGTAATAGCTGAACATTCTAAAACAGTGGTTCTCAACCTTCCTACTGCCGCGATGCATTTTCATTGTTACAAAGGAGTCGCGACCCACAGGTTGAGAACCGCTGCTCTAAAAGATACCACTGCAGTGGAACCAGAGGCCCACAGAGCCTGGGTGTTAGATCTCAGGCAGAAGGAGGGGATCCCCCCAAACAGACCTAGACCTGGAAACCAAAACTAAGAAAATGGGCTTAGGTGGTAAGCAAGGATTTGGAACCCCTGTTCAAAACTCAAAGAAAAGTGTGAAGGATTCAAACTGCACTTCTGGAGAAAAATATGTCATAACTTCAAGTGCAGCCAAAAAGAACATGATATTCTCTTGAGCAATGAAGAGAATGGAAAGGTGGGGAGATTTTTTGAAGACAGCAAGTATACCACCCTGATTGCAAAGCTAAAATCAGATGGAATTCCCATGTATAAAGACAATGTCATGATATTGACAAGTCTGGTTGCTGCCAAAAAGAATGTCTCCATCAACACAGCCACCTGCGAATGGGCTCCTCTGGTCCAGATCAGGCATTGACAAGGCAGTAAGTACATGTAGACGTTGCCCAAAGAAAAGCAGCCAGTGATAGCCCAGAGGGGGCGCAGGCCCAGAAGGAGCTCCCTGCACATGACCAGGACCCTTCGAAGTGCCAAGAGTTGCTTCCCAAAGAGGTGAAGGAAATGGAGCAATTTGGGAAGAAATACAAGAACGAGGTTCTGGGAGTAGGCAACGTCAAACTTCCCTGTGAGCTGGATGCTCAAGGCTCAAGGCCCAACCAAATGTACATCCCTAGTGGAGACAGAGCACCTCAGTAGCAGCGGAGGCTATGGAGGACAAATCTGCCGAGCACAACAAAACTCAGCACTCTTGCTGTTAGTACAAGATGAGTATGGAAGAAGGAGATGCAGCCCTGTACGCTGAAAGGGCTAGCTACAACAGACAGTGGCACCTGGCTTCAGTTATTTATTTATTTTTACTGAGACAGAGTTTCACTATGTTGCCTTCGGTAGAGTGCCATGGCATTGCAACTCACAGCAACCTCAGCAACCTGTAGCGTCACAGCTCAAAGCAACCTCAAACTCCTGGGCTCAAGCGATTCTCTTGCCTCAGCCTCCCAAATAGCTGGGACTACAGGCACCCACCACAACACCCGGCCATTTTTTGTTGCAGTTGTTACTATGGCTTAGCTGGCCTGGCTAGGTTCGAACTTGACACCCTCAGTGCATGTGGCTGGCACTGCAACCACTGTGCTACAGGCTCTGGGCCTTCTTTTTTTTTTAAGACACAGCCTCATTCTGTAACCCTGGGTAGAATGCTGTGGCGTCATAGCTCACAGCAACCTCAAACTCTTGGGCTCAAACAATCCTCTTGCATTAGCCTCCCAAGTGGTTGGGACTACAGGCACCTGCCAATTTTTTAGAGATGGGGTCTTGCTGTTGTTCAAGCTGGTCTCAAACTTCTGAGCTCAGGCAATCCTCCCAAAGGGCTGGGATCATCGGAGTGAGCCACAGCGCCCGGAGTTCCCCTGGCTGCGTTGATTCCTCTCCATCATGTGGTCTCTGCACATGCCAGCTCCCTTTCCCCTTCCTCTATGAGTAGAAGCCGCCTGGAGCCCTCACCAGAAGCAGATGCTGGCACTGTGCTCTTTGTACAGCCTGCAGAACTATAAGCCAAATGAACTTCTTTATAAACTACTCAACCTCAGGTATTCCTTTATAGCAACACAAATGGACTAAGGCAGTGTCTTGTTCATTGACAAGCTGTTATTAAACTGTCTACCTGGCCAGGTGTGGTGGCTCATGCCTGTAATCCCAGCACTCTGGGAGGCCAAGGTGGGTGGATTGCCTGAGCTCAGGAGTTTGAGACCAGCCTGAGCAAGAGTGAGACCCCGTTTCTACTAAAAATAGCCAGGTGTTGTGGCGGGTGCCTATAGTTTGAGCTACTTAGGAGGCTGAGGCAAGAGGATCTCTTGTGCCGAAGAGTTTGAGGTTGCAGTGAGCTATGACAGCACAGCACTCTACCAAGGGTGACAAAGTGAGACTTTGTCTCGATAAGTAAATAAATAAATAAACCTTATGTTGATAGCTTCTTAGAGATAAGGACATCACATGCCATACTATTTTGTCACATACCAAGATTAATGAAATACATGTACTCTGACGATGCCTTAGATGAGGGTCAGGAAATGTCTTCATCTGCCCATGACAAAACCAGGCTCTGACTGAGGAATTTGCCCAGTTTCACGGTGCCCAGACTGGGACCATCTCCACACCCACCTGTTATGTGGTCTGTTGTTGCTCACCGAAAGAGCCCAATTGAGTGTTTTGACCTATCTGGGTCTTTGAATGATTTTATTGTGTTTCCTGAGCTTGAATGCAAACCCTTGTCAGAATCTCTCTGCAGGTTGTTTTGGATTAAGGGCAGATAAGGGAAAGCCACTGAAGCCATAGGGATGGACATCAGGGCCAGGAGCTTTCAGAGATGAAGGATTTTCTGAAGGGAGAGACTAGTTAGGAATGGCAGTGGGTCCACAAGAGGGCCAGCAGAAGGAGCTGAGGCCGGGAGGTGTTTGTAAAATTAAAGAGAACCTGATTGTGGTTCTTGAAGGAGGGACACAAAAGTAGAGGTGATACAGGGTGGGACAGTTAGGCTAGAGTTTCTCAGGTGGAGACTGACATTCCTACCCTTCCTGATCAGTGTCTCTGGAGTGGGCCAGGAATGTGCATGCTAAGAAAGTTCTCCACGTGGTTCTCAGCCCACTGCAGATAGAGCCCCAGGTAGATACCACTGGGCTCATTGCCTCTGACTAGATAAACGGCTGCGGTCAGGCTGTGTCACTGCATCCCTGGGTCTTTTCTATGGTGAAGCCCACAGTGACTTCCTCCTGCCTCACTCCTGCCACACCTCTTCTCTGTACCACTTGGCTGGCATCCTGAACATGCCATCTTCAGTCATTATTCACATCTTACCACCTCAGAGGCGCCCTCCTGATGAGATTGAGAACTTGAGGGCAGGGATTGCCTTAGACTGCTTTGCATCTTAGTGACCAGCACTAAGTTTCACCCTTCCTGCGAGATCCCTTGGGCATCCCCCGAGATTTACCTAGAGTTTTATCATGTGGTAGCATCGTGTAGACCAGGGTTCATCAACCTTTTTATCTCATAGCACACTTGAACCTATCGTCAAACTTCCATGGCACACTTAAGTTATGTTGATAAAAAAGAGTAAAAAAAAGAATATACTTGATGTGCTTTGAACTTCCTTCGAAAATAATTGAATTAATGATCTTTAAAATTTTTCAGGGCACACTGGTGTAGAGGGACAGCTCTGAGTTGGGAGGCTTCTGTAAAGACTGAGTCTTTCAAAGACAAGTGTTGGTGGGTGGCACTTCCCCAGCTCCTCACTTAAACTTGGCCCTGCCTGGTGCCAAGGGGCATTGTGCCACTGCTGCTCAAGTGACAGATCTTGGCCAAACTTTTCACCCTTGTTATCATGCAAGCAGCTATGATCTATGAGAGGCAAATGACCTCCCAGGAAATGAGGACAAGAAGCCATGATGATAGAGGGTGTGAATTCAAGAAATTCTGGTGCCACCATCTGAGTTTCTAGTAATATTTGGGGTACTAATATACTACTAGTTATTATAAAAGAATGACTCTCCAAGACTCTTCTCAGGTAAGGACATTTATCGAGTTGGTGATGAACTCGGTCAAATTTAAGCCTGTCATGTTTTCATGTACTCTCTCTGCCAACTTGTAGGTCCTAGGTCTGGGGAGAGGAAGAAACCCAAAGTTTAACCTCAAAGTTACGTGATTGGTTTAGTTGGGGGTTCAGGGTTCATGGCACAAGGAAGAAAGTAGGATCCTCAGGCCGAAACAATTCATAGAAATGCTGTGATGGGGGTAGTTCCTAGGCTAACTGCGTATTTTCTGTGGGTATAAGGATATCTGTTACTATTTTGGGTTTTACCATTATCCTCCACTTTTATGATTTTTCACTCCAGTGCTCCTTGGGGAAGCAGATATAATTAAAACAAGTATTTGGACTTGTCTGGTCCACAATCACTTTTTAACAGTTCATAATTAATATTCTCTCCTTGTAGGGGGAACGTTCCTACTTTGCTGTGGAGTGTGAATTGTTAAAGCCCTTTGGAAAGCAATTTTGTTTTAACTATTAAAATTTAAAAATACATACTCTTTAGCCCAGTAATGCCACTACTGGGAATCTATCCCATATAAATGAAATTACTAGTACATAGTAAAATACTCTGATTTCTCTTCAGATCATATAAATCTTTCGCCTTTTACTAGTACATAATAAAATGTGTACAGGGATGTTTATTGTAACATTTTTCACAGTGACCCCCTGCCCCCCAAAAAAGAAATCTAAAAATAAACTGAATTATCAGCAGAGAAATTGTTAACTAAATTGTGGAGCATTCTCACCAGGGAATGTATTATGCAGCTATTAATAAAAGAATGAATTAGAGTTTTACTACATGTCTCAGGAGAGGAGGATTTCTACAAGATATTATCAAATAAAAAAGCAAAAAGGAGATAAGTGTGAATATATATGTTTAAATAAAGCAGTGAAACATTTATTTGTATGTAATTGTACAAGCACAAAGAAAAGGAAAGGAAGATATACACAGGTGTTATGGCATGTGGGCACATGTGCACACATATGTTGGGAGAATACCACAGGGAGGCAGGTAACGTGGGGAAAGCAGCAAAAAAGAAAAACAGACCCCACCAAAAAAAAAAACATGAACTTTATGATAATTTGTATGAAGTTATACGTGTGTATGTGTATACCTATGAATTAAGAAATAAGAAAAAATATAAAAATTAACTGACTAGAAAGGATGTCCATTATGTTTTGCTAAGTGTTGAAAGCAAATTGCAAGACCGACTTTATGTTAAGCACAAACTCATAAAATGTTAGCCTGTGTATAAGATTGCATGTATTCTGAGCAAGGATTTCTATACCTGGGTATTGACAGAGGGGCCGAAGTGAGAGTAGAACAAGAAGAGGAAGGGGTACGATGGAGCCTGGATGTTGCCTGGCAATTGCAACAATGAAAATAAACAAATGGGACTTAATTAAACCAAAAGCTATAGAGCTAAGGAGACAACAACCGAAGCAAATAGATAAATATACAATAGGAAAGGATATTTCCATATTTTGAATCATACAAAAGCTTGATAACTAGGATCTACAGAGACCTCAAATTTATCCACAAGATAAAAGCCAACAATCCC
>CAUYRH010025585.1:0-27226 GCA_963574655.1 Perodicticus potto
TTGTGGCGGGCGCCTGTAGTCCCAGCTACTTGGGAGGCGGAGGCAAGAGACTCGCTTAAGCCTGGGAATTAGAGGTTGCTGTGAGCTGTGATGCCACAGCACTCTACCCAGGGTGACAGCTTGAGGCTCTGTCTCAAAAAAAAAAAACCCAGCCCTGGCCAGAAACTGAAAAAAAAAAGAAATATAAATTTAAGCAATGAGTTGTGGTTATTTATTATGAAATATTTTATACATACTAAATTGTGTGTGTGTATATGTCTAAGACTTGTTTAAAGAACACGAATAAAATAGTATACTTTTAAGAGTTAGGATTTTACTGATGCTTTTGAAGCCACTGTGTGTTCATATCTTTTTCTGCCTCCCCTCCCTGACACCCTCTCACCCCGCTGAGGTATCTGCCATGTTGAATATGGTGTTTATCATACCCTTGCTTTTCTCTTTGATTTTGCCATGTGTCCATGAACAACACCTTTTGGGGAATGTTTTAAAACTTTACATAACCGGAATCATACTCTATTCTGTGACTTTTTGCATTCCACATTTTTTAACGAGATTGGTCCATTTTGATGTGTAGCTGTAATTCATTTGTTTTCACTTATATATGGTATTATATCACACTTTTACTCACCCATTCGTTGTCAGCTGAAAACAGAAGATTTTTAAAATTAAGAATCTAGTGTAAAGGTGAAGGGAAAGAGCTTATATATTATTGGTTGGCAGGTAAAGTTTCTAGTAAATTATCAGAATTTATAATGCATATACCATCGATCTAGTCATCTATCTACAAAAATACTTATGCAAGTATAGGGAAATGTTTACCAGAATGACCTTATTTAGAAAATAATAAAATACAGAGGCTAAATTGTTTATTAATTTACTTAAGTGAATATGTAAACTATGGCATATCATGTTTAAGTAGTGTCAAGCTTATTTGTATATACACATGGAAGGTGCTAGCAGGAAGCCTGTACCATGGAGCTCTGAGCAGCAGTGAGGGGCAGAGATGTTAAGCTCCCTTTGCAGTCGCACCCTCTACACAGCCAGGGTCACCGTGCATGTCCCAGAGGCTGGCCAGACCTCAGTAAATCAGGGATCGGTCCTTAACATGGAACATGGCATCCTCTTGGAAGATGATATTATCTGTTCCACAATTGTCTTACTGTAGTTTTTTTTCTTACTTTCATTTTATTATTTATTTATTTATTTATTGAGACAGAGTCTCAAGCTGTCGCCCTGGGCACTGCACCCTCAAACTCTTGGGCTCAAGCGATTCTCTTGCCTCAGCCTCCCAAGTAGCTGGGACTACATGCGCCCTCCACAATGCCCAGCTATGTTGTTGTTGCAGTTGTCATTGTTGTTTTAGCTGGCCCAGGCCGGTTCAAACTCACTCACTTTGATGTATGTGGCCAGCGCCCTACCCACTTAGCTATGAGCACCTCCTTACTTTCATTTTAATGTAGTGAGTGGACCACGATAGAAGAAAAATGCTGAACGAAAGGAAATATTACCAACTTAAATTCTGTTTAACAGCTGAGTGTACGTGAACAAAATGGAGTGGTGTAATGCAGGAAATCCTTATAGATAATATCACATAGGCTGTAAAGTGGGGTATAAGGATCAGTTCCATAATTTATGTCAGGACAGTGTTTTTATTCTCCAGGCTTATATTTGTTTTATTGAAAGAGAATTATTAAGGTCAGATGATACTACAGATAAGAAGTTTCTTTCAAACAATATGTAGTTGTCCCTCGGTATCCAGTGGGGTTTAGTTTGAGGAGCACTACCCCTGCCCCCCAACAAATTCTGCACATCCTGAAGTCTATTATATAAAATGGCATAGTATTTGCGTGTAACCCAAGTGCATCCTCTTCTATATTTTAAATCTTCTCCAGATTCCTTATAATACCAAATTTGTGTATATGTGCAACATTTCATTAAAAGAAAAATGACTAAATACAGTACAATGCAAATAGTTGTTATACTGTAGTTTTAACATTTATATTTTCATTGTTTTGTTAATTAATTTTTGAGGTTTTTTTTTTTTTTTTTGGCCAGGGCTGGGTTTGAACCTGCCACCTCCAGCATATGGGGCCGGCGCCCTGCTCCATTGAGCCACAGGAACCGCCCAATTTTTGAGTATTTTTGATCTGCAATTGGCTGTGTCCTCCTCAAATATACCGTGTTTCTGTGACTTTAACCGAACATATAACTAAAGGTAATAAGAGAAAATATTTTTATTAACTTTTTAATTAAAAAGATTCAACGATGTTGCTTTGAACATCTGTGCAAAACAATTTGGTATAAAAATGTTCAAACAACAGGATTTACTTGGCATACGTTCAAGAATTTCCAGGTTTCATTTCATTAAGCCTCACAGACATGCAAAATGGAAATTATGCATCAATTGGTTATTGTTTATTTCATGTGTCTTTTTAAGCCATGGAGGGCATTGTTTTAATACCAAATTGTGTTTCATTTTTATCAGCTTGTTGTTAGAACAGTAACAAGTGTAAAATGGGTTAGGATACAGATTAGATTCATGCTGTGAGAAAGGGGATTGCCCCAATTAAGTAGTATTGGAGAACCAGTTTGAGGATTTCACTCCTAAGTAGCAGAGAGTTAGAAGTACTGCCATTATTTTTTTTCTACTCCATGCTCTGTCCAAACAATTTGTTAAATACTACCATTCATCGGGTATAATTTTCCTGCTATTTCATTACCAAAATATATTTATTAGTAAGTAATAATTTATTAAAAGCTAACTTTGCCACTCATACATGGATGTTTTTATTGTATGACCCATAATGTACAGGTGAACTTTAAATAAAAATACTAAACCTTCCATTTATTTTTAAACATTGTAGATTTTTAGGTTTTAATTCAGAAAGCACGTGTTGCATACAGAAATATTCATTTTGTGTCATTTTCATTGAACATAGTAATCTAATATAGGTGGCCTTTCATAAAAAGAAAGTTTAATATAATTTTTAAAAGTCACAAAATACCATGTGAATATTTGGCAGAACTTTCTAAGTTCCTTATTCAATGGCATTTGTACAAAAATTATATCTCTCCAAAGAGGAAAGGTGGAGGGCCAGCTGATAGCTACTTAGTCTTCAGAGCACAGAGTATTTTGTGAATAGCTGCAAGTTAGTTAATATGGATTTTAGGTATTTTTCAATGGCTGATATCAGTGACAAATAATCCTAATAAACGAAGGTGTCTAAATATGTTGGTTTAAAAGATAATTTTCAATATGTTATCATAAAACTTCGACTTTCACAAATGGACTTTGTGTAAGGATTTAATTAGGTCACATCTTAAAAATTCATCAAGATTTTTAAAGTCATCGAAAATGGATGCAATTAATCAATTATCTCTACTGTTGAGGATGAGAAGAGCCATGGATGTACCAAAAACCATCTAGTTTTGACTTTGTACTATCCAAAACAAACTAACAGCTTCCTTGCCTCGTACTGTCTTAATAAACTGCTTTTGTTTGCTCCTTAATCTTTTTTTAAGTTAAAGGATAAGCTGTATACAATAAAATTCACCCTGTTTGGGGTACAATTCCGAGTATTGGTAAAAGTGTACAGGCATGCAACCACTCCCACAATGAAGTTATAGGATAGCCCCAGCAAGTTCCAAAATTCTGTCATTTCCCATATCACCACCTCTGGCCAACTTGGATGTGTTCACTAACCCTGTAGGTGTGCCTTTTCTGGAATGTCTATTTAGTCTTCTGTACATAGATTTGTAAATCGGCTTCTTTCTAACGCGTATGAGCGTATCCTGACTTCATTCCTTGGCATTGCCGAGTGGTACGCTATAGATGTAGCCCAGTCTGCCCTGACGAGGTGAAGCACAAGTAGGTATTTCCAGGTTTCGGTGAATCTGGATAAGACCTGTGTTAATATTCACACACAGGTGCTTGTGTGAGTGGTAGTATTCATTTCACTTGGGCAAGCACCTAGGAGTTGGGATTACGTGTAGTTCTCAACTGCCATGGCTACTATTGGGGAGCCTCAAATTTTCTTTAAAGTTTGTCATAGAATGCTGCCTGTGACTGCAAATTATTCACTCATCAACAGTTGAGAAGTCAATCGTAATAGTTATGTTTTTAACTATCACTTCCTTCTGTAAACCATATATTAATTTTCTGGCTTTCATCTATAAAGATTTTTCTTTTTGAATTTATTTTAAGTGGCATACATGGCTCATATTTTATTTCTATTATCTTTCTTTTTTTTTTTTGAGGCAGAGTCTCACTCTGTCACCCTGGGTAGAGTGCCATGGCATTGTCATAGCTCACGGCAACCTCAGACCTGGATTCAGGCAATTCTCTTGCCTCAGCCTCCCAAGCAGCTGGGACTGTAGCATGTGCCACTGTGCCTGGCTAAATTTTTTGTGTTTTGTTTTCTATTTTTAGTAGAGAAGAGGTCTCACTCTTGCTCAGGCTGGTCTCGAAGTCCTGAGCTCAAGCAATCCACCTGCCTCAGCCTCTCATAGTGCTAGGATTACAGGTATGAGCTGGTCTACAAAGATTCCAAAGTGAATATAGTACGCTTGTCCACGAGGGATTTGTTCCAAGACCCTTGGTGGGTGCCTGAAACAACAGATAGTATCAAACCCTCCATGTACTGTGTTTTTTCCTTTCTATCCATACTTACGATAAATTAGGCACAGAGAGATTAACAGCAATAACAATAAAATAGAATAATTACAAGTGTGTACCATAATAAAAATTATGCGAATGTGGTCTCTGTCTTAAAATACCGTATTGTACATTATAGTTTCAGACTGAAGTTGACTACAGGTAACTGAAACTGAAGAAATGGGGAAACCACAGGTGAGGGGTGGCAACGGTTCCCTTATACATGTATCTCCATTTGTTTTACAAAGTGAATTTAATTTCTTAATGGTTTTCTTAAAATCTTAATGGTCAAGGTTTTTAACCTCTTTAACCTAGTTTTCTCTTCTATAAATTGATGATAACTGATTATTACCTTGCAGAGTGGTTTTCTTCTGTAAAATGCTGGTAAATTATTACCTTACAGTGAGGATTTAATGGCATGCTGAGTGGAAAGTGCCCTTGGCCTACAGAAAATGTTAGCTATATTTATAAAAGGTATTTGCTTGAAAACCAAACCTGAGATTATAATTTAAACATTGGTATCATAGCTCAGGAAGCACAGACAGATATTGGGGCATTTATGACAGGGAAACCTTCTGGTTTTTACATTACTGAAATTTGCCAAGGCTAAGTGATGTCGGAATCAAATCTAAACTATTTCCTTACCATGGTAAAATTCAAACACATATGGGTGGAGTTTGCATAGGAATAAAAAACAATTCAGTCTTTTCCCCTTTCACTTCTTTTCTCTTACATTTTAATTCTCTATTTTAGATAACTTATAAAGCTTTGTCATGCCTTATGCCAACATATTTCTTTTATTAAAAATTATGATTTTTATTGAAAATGATTGGTGACTCAACATTTTCTGGTGAGTAGATGGGCATCACTGAGAGTCCCTTGTCCGTGTGTGTGTGTGTGTGTGTGTGTGTGTGTTTTGAAGGGGAAGGACAAACCCCTGTGACTCATCCTGGCATTGTGCACCGACTGTGACATCCACCCATTCCTAGCTGGGGTGTAATGGAGCAAGCACATTAGGCTTTCAGGGAGCGAGGCAAGGCTCCGCCCCAGCAATTTTGTGCCCTGGAGTTTCTCAAAGTGTCCTTGGTGAAGTGAAGGGCCAGGCCTCACGGTCAGGAACACCTGGGAGCCTGTTAGAAATGCAAGTTCTGTGGCCTCACTGTGCACTGGTTGAATCCAGCTTGGCTATGGGACCCAGGGATGTGTGTCTTAACGAGCCCTTAGGTGATTCTGGGGATCCCGAGGGGAGGTGATTGGAAAGGTCATTTTCCTCAGTGAGAGAGTTGTCCATAGCTTGTTACCTCCTTGTGACTGCTTAGATATTTTAATTCTAATTTTTCAAGGTTATGGAAACATTTTAAAGTGCTGATTAAAATTATGTGAAATTGTAAGGATATATAAAAATAAGAAATATTTTCCCAGGTAAAGCCATGGTCTGCGATGACATGTAAAGCTTGTCTTCCTTGGGAACTTTACATGTAGTATTTATGAATTCTGCACTATTTATTCACCAAAATCAATGAACTGTGCTACAAAGGAAAGTCAGAAATGGCACTTAAGGTTTATTAAAATAAGATTTTAACACTTTAAGCTTGTGACTCCTGAAACTCTGACATCTTTGGTCCAGGGCGGAACTCTGCTAAAATGGAAACAAACTGTTTTCCTATTAGCATTTTTAGTGCATTACTAATACTTAGGCATCAGTCCATTTATAAACCATCCTAGTCCCAACTGTATTTCTAGTGCATCTGAAGGTTCCACGTGCGTTGGTGGTTGTTTATTTTGCTGTGATAAATAGAAGTCTCTCGGTGCTCACACACTGGACACAGTTTGCAGCGGCAGCAGCAGCCCAGCCTCTGGGAGGTGTGGCATGTTAGACTCAGCTGTCTTTGGGCAGTAAGTAGTAAGAAGACCCTGAAGTCACAGTGCACTGGTCCGAACTCCCGGCACATTCTGTATGCTCGCCAGGCTCCTCAAGGCTTTAAAGCCAGCAGTGAGATTTTTATCAGACGAACTTTAAAAGACTAGAGCCAGATGTTTTCTTAGGAAGGCAGAGCAGACTAATTTTCAGTATGTGTGAAGTCATGCCCACTGATCAAGGTAAGCGGTTTCATTTTCTAGTGCATCTCTCTCTCTCTCTCTCTCTCTCTCTCTCTCTTTTTCATGTTAGAGTACAGCCTTGCTGAAGGACTCAAGAGTGGCAGGGTTTGCTTTTCTTTTAAAGTTAAGAATAAAGTTGACATTGTTTTTGAACTTCATGTGCAAAATACGTACTGTGCACGGTTTTTGGCTCTCCTGGGAGGTTTGTTCTGTGTTAACCAGTTCAGTAGTTATGTCTTTGGCTCATTTTTACTGACATTAGTAAAGTTGGAAAATTCAGTCCTCGAGGGAGGAATGCAGAGAGAGAAAGTTTTCTTTTTCCTTCTGTTTCTGGTGTGAACAAAGTGAAAAAATGTTTACCGCTGATCCTTTTTCCTAGTACAACTGTATGGAGCATTGTTCTCTAAAAACAAACAAAAATTCCCACCAGCCTAGTCTTGTTTTGGCAAAGTGGGGGGAGTATTACTTGTTTTTCCATCCAAGATAACATTGTAGAGCTAAGCATGGGCTTGTTTTTAAAAATTGTTAGTATTACCATTAAGCCATTGTGGTCTCCTTAAATATTCCAGAGAGCATATTAATGAGAAATTAAGTCTTTCAAATAGAAATTAAACTCTTCTGTGTAATAGAAATATAATCATATGACAGGAAATGTCTGCTAAAAATATTTGTAATGGATGAAATGGGTTCATTTTGTTTAGCTATTTTCCCATTGTTTCTGATGGATATAAACCTCTCTGAAGAATGTCCATGCTGTCAAAGAAGATAACCAGAGTTTAGAACTTGCAGTCCCCATGGTCACCAAGATTTTCTTTCTTGTAGTGTCTCTGCCTTTGTTGTTGGGCTCGGGTGCAGGCACTGAGTGTGGAAGTGAGGGTGGGTTGGGTTTGGGTGCTGCAGCAGGAGAGCTGAGGTGCCTTCTCCACTCTGCGGCCCTCCCCAACTCTGTTCCCAGCCTCCTGTAGTTGCTAGGAGATGGAGCAGCCCAGCCCACGCCTGGAACTTCATCACCATCCAGGCGAGAGCCTGGGTTCCTTCACAGGGGCTGCACTCTTCCTTGTATAAAGTTCAGGGTATGTATGTGATCACTCCAGAATTTACCGTCACACTTTAAATATTCAATTTTTTTTTTTTTTTAAAGAAATGCCTCAAAAGGGAAGTATTTTCTTCGGTGACATTTTAAGTTCCCTTTTTTGCTGAAATAGCTTCTGACCCTTCTCATTCCAATTTCAAAATTAGGGATGATGGAAGAGAATCAGTATTCCCTGCTGGAAGTCAGCTCTCAAATGGGAGAGAGAACTGGAAGATGATGAAGCTTGAAAGGTCAATGTGGATAAACGTAGAGAATTGTCTGTTGCTTTCTGCTTTAATAGACAACACCCTGTAGAGAGTGGTCACCACACAGTGTGGGCTTTTCAAGTTCCTTTTAAGGTTTTTACACTTAAAGGACAGTAATGTAGCACTTCCTACCCACACTCCTGGGTGATTTTATCCCCCATAAGTCATTTAAGAAATATTTTAAATATGTATATTTAGTGTAATGTTAATTTTTATGTTTTATCTTTTTTTGCATGACCTGTAAAAACTTCCATTTTTAAAGCTTATGCTGACAGGCAAACCCTTTCACATGAAGAGGGGGGAATATGGTAGAATATACTGGATGACTGAGGGGGAAATATTGTGCAGTGTTTTGGAGGGCTGATGGTTTGGTCTTCATTTAATACACATCCCAACCTACATGTGATTAAACTGCGATCTGGGATTAAGATTCAAACTTAACCAACTCTGTTTACATAGAATAGACTCTAGGAGGACGTAGGAAGCTCTCAGAATAATTCAGGGGAAAGTTGAGTTCATTCATTCCAAAAATGGGAAAGACTTTTCTTGGGTGACTCCATCCCTTCCCCCTTCCTGACCCACCTTTAATAACCCTCTTTGTTCTAGGTGCCCTTTCTTCTGTATAAAGTTAGGAGCTAATTTATATTGGCTGAAGTAGATGTTAAATGTCTTCACCCTGGTTTAGGAATTCTCTCTGATTTATGCCCCACTGAAGAACCGGGTAAGCTCTGTCTGGATCAGGTCCTTCTGTTTGTTCTCTGCTGATTGACCCAGGGTCTGTAGTTGGTTGGTTGGTTATATGCTGAAGCAGGCAGAAAGAAAACACTGATGAGAAGAAAATTCGTGTTACATTCACGAAAGTTGGTTATTCTGCATGGTAGTAATTGAAACCCAGCCTGAGGAAAATGAGTCTTTCTCCCTCTTAGAGAAAAAGTACAGACAAGATTTTTAAATATTTTAAATGAGTAACACGACTTTGTCCTTGTGGTCCATCTCTCTATAGCAGCTCTGGTTTCCTGGAAGGCGGCCATACCCACCTTTATCACCAGGGCAGCAGGTATTATTTCCGATTATCAGGCCAGAAACTTTGGTCTTCATTGAATCTTTTCACTTCTATTCGATGGGTCAACAAATCTAGCTTCACGATCTGTCAAACGGACCACATCCTGTTGCCTGCACTGCTACTACCTGCTTCAGGCTGTGCCCGCTTCCCTCTGGGTGATGCCAAGGGCCTCCTGTCGTCCCCTGACCTCTACCCAACACCTGGGTGTCTGGCAAAAACACAAAAGAGATAATTGTTACTTCTCTGCTTCTGAGAAGCTCCGTGTCTCCAAATGATGCGCAAGGCCCTGCCTGCTCTGCCCCCCTTGACTCTGAGCTCAGCACCAGATATGCTGCTTAGTCCGTTCACGTTGTCGTCTTTATTTCCCTTTGAACTTACCAGTGATGCTTCTAGTTTACAATTGCAGCAGGTTTACATTTGGCTTGCAATGCTAATCCTCCAAATATTTGTATGCCTCACTTCCTGCCTGCTCAGCTGTCACCTCCTCAGTGAGGCCCCTGTGTCCTCCCCAGGTGCAGGGTACACACACAAATGGCCCCCCAGCCAGTGCTGTGTCCCTCTCCTTGTTCACTGCTGTATCTTGAGGGTCTTGAAAGGTAATTGATATATACACTGGGTGCTTCACTAATATTTGTTGAGTGAATACATTTCTACCATTCCTATGCCTTTTTCTGCTAGGAACTTTCCCTCATTGTGTTTGGCATATGGTCATAATCTGTTAGGAAATCTGAGGTGAATTGAGCAGGAATATAAGTTTTTTGTTTTTGTATTTCTTTTTTTTTTTTTTTTGCAGTTTTTGGCCGGGGCCGGGTTTGAACCCACCACCTCCAGTAATTGGGGCTGGCACCCTACTCCTCGAGCCATAGGCGCTGCCCTAAATATAAGTTAATAAATCATAAATATATGTAATATTCTCCGTCATCAGGTGGGATGATCACTTGAGGCCAGAAATTAAAGACCATTCTGGGTAACATAATGAAGACCCTGTCTCTTAAAAACGGGGGGGAAAAAAAGTTAGTGTGATGTGGTGGTGTGCGGCTGTAGCCCCAGCTACTCAGGAGGTTGAGGCAGAAGGATCATGTGAGCCCCAAATCTGGAGGTTGCTAGTGAGCATGATGACACCACTGCGCTCTAGCCCAGGTGACAGAGCAAGACCTTCCTATAAAAATAAAACACAAATGAATTTCTTCCATTAGATATCAGATAGGCCAGGTTGTTCTTAAAGAACTGAGATGAAAAGTGGGGAGGGGCTGGTGAGATGAGAGTCTGTGGATGGGGCCCCGAATGGCTTTGGATGATGAATTAGTGAGCTGCGTTGGGAGAGATGGGCGGTGGGAAACAAATTGTTTGTATGGAGAAAATTGTGGCAAGATGTTTCGCTATTAAAAATGTACTTAATTAAGGATGTACTTCCCCTCTTTGTTTTTTTTTTCTCCTACTGCATTTAAGTCATTTTACTCTTTGAAACATTGTTACAGGAGGAAGACAGGAAAAGAATGAATATTAACTAAATGGTCCTCTTAATGCTTCTTGTGAAGCTTGATGTGGGGTTAGAAATCCAGTGTAAACTAAAGTGTGAGGATTTATACTTCCTGCGATTTCTTTCCAAATTTACCTGGTTAATTGGGAATTAACTTGCATCTAAAAGTCTATAGCCAACAGTTAAAATTTAGGAACTGTCATTTGCTATCTGATAATATACTTGATCTCAATAATAATAATGTTATTAGATCATGTGACTTGTTAAAAATATCCAGTCTATTTTGATTTGAGCAAAAAAATTGTAAAGTTTGAAATGGGTTTTTTTGTTATTTTGTAAAGTTAACCCCCAGTGCCTGTCTGGTGGAATTAACCAATTTATATAGAATTTCGTGTTTTTCTTTTTTAATATTGCCTGATACATTTTTTCTTGATTTATTTCATCAGAATTACTAATTTAGAATAGCAATATAATGATAAAAATATCTAGCAAAGAAGATATTTTCAGTACCATGTTAGTCTAAAATTGACTAATTCAAGATATGCCTAGGGGCAGGAAATAAACTGTGTTCACAAGACTCAATCCTAAAAATTTTTATTACCAGCCAGGCACGGTGGCTCACACCTATAATCCCAGCACTCTGGGAGGCTGAGGCAGGTGGATTGCTTGAGCTCAGGAGGTTGAGACCAGCCTGAGCAAGAGTGAGACCTCGTCTCTGCTAAAAATGAAAAACTGAGGCAAGAGGATTGCTTGAATCCAGGAGTTTGAGGCTGCTGTGAGTTATGATGCCACAGCACTCTACCGACAGCTACAAAGTGAGACTGTGTTTCAAAGAAAAAATAAATAAAAAGAAACTAAATGATAAAAATGTTAATACCACTGCCTTCAAGGAAGTTTAATTTTGCTATCCTGGATACATGTAAAAGCAGGGAGTGCGATGAATATCGATCGCAACAGGGGTGCAAAATCGATGTTCGGAGAATGGAAAAGGAGTAAAGACTTTTGTGTTGATTTGAGGAAATTTCCCCCAAAAAGATGACTTTGAGGAAACACATGCCAAACAGAGGGAGGCACATGGGAAGAGGGTCACACCTTCCAGGAGTGGACAGAATGAGAGTGGGCGGGAGCATCAGGACCGTCCGGTTCTGAGTGCATGGACGTTAACCTCTTAATGTTGACGTCTGATGGTGAGTGGAGGGGCCCTTTATGCAAGCCAGAGGGTTTCCCCCCTATTGGGCCTTGCAGTTCCATTTTAAGCAAGGGAGCAGTAAGATTGATTTCTTTATTAAATGAACACCATAGTTAAGTTTTGTATTTGTAGAAGCAAAAAATGCGGTAGACATAGCCAAACATGACTCAAGTCATGTTTAAAAATCCAGAATTGGATTATCTTTGACGAACGGACTCATTTTTTTTTTCTTCCTAACTTCTTTCTTTTGTCAGCCAGAAAAAAGTGTAGGAAACAATGGATAAGCTAGATGCAGTGTGTACTTTTTAAGTTTTGCATGACTGAAACAATCCCCTTCACTGTTAGAAGCTTAACACACAATGCTATTGTGCTCCTGGTCTGGAAGAAAATGTGAGGCCTGCTGGCGTGATTCCCCAGCAGGGAGTAAAGAAAGCAAATACCTAACTCTGTAGATGTTAAATATTTAGTAAAAGGAGATTTATATTCATGTTTGTATTAAGAGAAAATACCAAAATAAAAAGCGTTACCGTAAAGCAGAGTGGCCACCAAGCCTTTTTTAGAGAGCTGTCTACTTTGTCAGATGTGTTCGTAAAATTTGTCAACAGGCAAGTCGAATTTAGGGGGTTCTGTCTCCCTACCTGTGACCTGTGTCTAAGCAGTGTCACTAAGGGTGGCCAAAATTTTTCTCTAATTTATAAGGCCATTAAGTAACTTTCCCGCGGTTGTAAAATAATCATGGTAAAATTTTGACCTTTCAACCTCTAGTTTCACTGATCCATCCTATTTTTCTGCTAGGGGGAAAAACAGCCTTTCATAACAGGTCTAGATGTTCCTGACCTTGGGGCGACAAGTGATAGTATTGGTGCATTTAAAGTAGTAGTTTTTGGGTGCAGAACTTGGTGGCCCCAAGGAAGGTTTCCTGCTTGGTAGCTCGTTTTATCCCTCACTGCCATGAAACAGACTGCAGGGTCGACAAGTGAGGGACCAGTGTCGACAAGTGAGGGACCAGTGTCCACAAGTGAGGGACCAGTGTCCGTAACAGCACAACAGAGTGTTGGAGTGCAATGGGCTGAAGGTTGTTTTAAGCAGACGAAGCTCCCAGAAATTAGTTTACAGAAACAGTGTTCGGCCGGGATGTCTTAGCTGCTGGAAGTCAGGTTTAGAGCAGTCAAAGTTCAGAGAAGTAAGCCAGAAAAGTAAAGAACTAAAGAAAATCCAGAGTCAGAGGATTTACTTATGAAAATGCCGTGTTTTCCCTTTTGTGAAAAGAAGCACTTGTTCCCTTCTGTTTACTTGTGATTGAGTTAAAAATAATTGTATTTGGTTTTAACAGCATCCTTGTCAAAACGTATGCAACACCGAGCAATTTGATTTTCTTCTCCTTTCTAGACCTGTAAGATAAATTTGTTGTGAATAAATGGAAAATAGTTTGGCAGTGGGCAGAGGACAGGGGAAAAGCCAAGATTCTGGTCAATTTATAAACCAGACATCTTGAATAAACGGGTTGGCTATAGCTCTTAGGAAAAAAATAACAACTCTCCTTTGCCCTTCAAGTTCTTTTCCTACATCTGTTTTTGTATCTTCCACACTGTATAAAGCCAATCAAACACTTTAATTTCTTTGTTCCAGAAGTTTCTCTTTCCTCAGCGGATGTTTACATGCCCTGCGTTGGCCATCCTCTCCTCCTCTCAAATGCTCAAGGCTCCTAATTGGTGGCTTTTCATTTTCACCGGGAGATGTTTGGGGCTTTTTTTCACTGGTAATACGATCTCTTAATACCCACACAACACTTCTGACAGCAGTGTGTGGGGTTGTTCCTTACACCTGTAACCAGTTCTCCAACTCTGGAGACCAACTGGGTGTCCTGCAGTTCACTTCAATTCCAACATTAACTGCCTGGAGTTAGCATCAGACCCCACAAGTTAAACACACGGTCCCATGAGACTGCCCCCACTTCAGATGCCAGTTTAAAGGCTTAGGCATCTCATAACTGTGACTGGCTGGCTATATACATCGAGGCTTCCCAAGATCCCTTGATAATATGCTAGAATGACTCATAGAACTCAGGAAAGCACTTTACTTAGTTTCTAGGTTTATTATAAAGGATCTCCTAAAGGATGAAGCAGCTGATAAAGAGCCTCATAAGGTGAGGTCCAAAAGGTTCCTCCTGATCCCAGGCCCTTCTGCCCCATAGAGTTAGCGTGTGTTGCCCCACTGGTATGTGTATGTGGTTTCCAACTCAGAAGCTCTCTGATGCTTGTCATTTGGAGGTTTCATCATTTAGGCATGATCGATTATTAATCTCCAGCCTTTCTCTCTCCCAGAGAGGTTGGGGGGGAGTGGGAATGAAAGTTCTAGGCTTCTAATTAAGGCTTGGTCTTTCTGGCAGCCCGTCCCATCTTGCAGTTACCTAAGTTTGCACCAAGAGTCAGCTCATTAGAACAAAAGAAGCTCCTGTCACCCAGGAAATTCCAAGGGTTTTGAGAACTCTCTGTTAACAACAAGATGTTCCTTTTAACCCTATCACTTAGGAAATTACAAGGGTTTTGTGAGATGCTTTTTTTCGGAAACCAGAAGCAAAGATCAAAAATTTATTATGTCACAAATGGATGCTAAGATCAGATCATTTTCCTCTTACTTACCTGTGAAGAGGACCTTATACTTGGCGTGTGAAGAGGTGCTATGAGCCTAAATAATTTTGGTTAAAATTACTGTCTTCATTTTATAATTTTGGTGGAACTGTATTCTAACAGCTCAAAATTATGGTATTCATTCCATACAACCTCCACTGCAAATGCTGATTTGTTCCAAGCCTGTTTTCATAACATTGAGAATGGTGGTTCTCAACTTGTCCTGCACATTAATATGGAATCGCTTGGGAAGCTTCAAAATATGCTGTTACCTGAGTCCCGCCACCTAGAGATTCTGACTTGAGTGGTCTGGGGTGCAGCCCAGGTATTGCGGTTTTCATTTTTAAAGTTCCACAGGTGAGTCCTAAGTATAGGCATGGTTGAAAACCACTGACCAAGAAGAGTGATTTTAGATGTGGCTAAGCCCTTCTGGTGTCCTAGTTCACATGCAGTAGATAGCTAAAGAAGATAATTTTTGCTTAAAATATTAGTTAGGCAACTGACAAAAGAGCATGCTGGGCATGCACAGTTTAGAACAAGGAACTAAAGATTATCCGACATAATACTGTTCCTTTACTACATACATCCCAAAGTGGGTTGTAAGCCAAGATTTGGAATATCAACTGTGTTACAATGTTCCAGTGAGTTCCCCCAAACCTACAGGTTTTAGGTTTTACTCGCTAAAAGTTACGGCTCCAATTGGGAAGAAACCAAGACTGGATTTGTGCTGTTGTCTTACTCTGTCACCCCAGGTAGAGTGCAGGGGTGTCATAGCTCACTGCCATCTCAAACTCCTGGGCTCCAGCAATCCTTTTGTCCCAGCCTCTCGAATAACTGGGACTACTGGTGCCCACTACCACACCTGGCTGATTTTTCTATTTTTAGTAGAGACGGGATCTTTGCTCTTGCTCATGCTGGTCTCAACCTCCTGAGCTCAAACAATCCTCCTGCCTTGGCCTCCAAGAGTGCTAAGGTTATAGGTGTGAGCCACTGTGCCTTGCCCAACACTGGATAATTATAGCGCTAAATCATTGTTTGCTCAAGCAGTCATCTTGCCTTGGCCTTCCAAGTAGCTAGGATTAAGGGCACCCACCACGACAACCAGCTTTTTTGTTTTTAAGAGTTGGGATCTCGCTCTTGCTCAGGCTGGTCTGGAACCCCTGAGCTCAAGTGATCTGCCCTCCTGGGCCTCTCAGAGTGCTAGGATTATAGGCATGAGCCACTGCGCCCAGCACACTGGGTATCTTTACCAGTCTTTATAATTTCTGTGAATATTGTTAGTTTCTCAAAGTAATATTTCAATTAATTTGGATTTAAGGTCACTGTTGTACTTACACATGGTAAATAGTCTTTGGCAAAATTGGACAAGTACTGATGGGTCCTCACAGCCCTCAAATACTACCAATATACCTCTAAATCATGAACTCATTTCTAATGCAAAGCACATATTTATTCGACAACAGGGCTATCAAGTGTAGTGGAGAGAGCAATGACCTTGGAATCAAAGGCCCTGGTGTGACTCTTAGCTATTGACCAGTTTTGTTGTTTTCAACAATTATAGTCAGATATCTGACCTGCATAGTTAGGGGTGAGATGAGATGTGATTTATGAGGAAGAGCCTCATGGGCCCGTTTCTGACCTCTCCCTGAAGAGGTTTGGGTGAGGCCGAGCAGAAATAACTGTCATGCAGTGCAGAGCTAGTTGGACTGGACTCCCTGGAGAGTACACCCACTAGCTTCCAGAGACAATGTCCAGCGGCCTGCATGGGGGAGGCCTTCCCATCCTCAGCGTGGGGTAGCCAGACCTGGTCAGGACTGAGGGCAGGTGAGAAGAGATTCAAGGCTGGGGGCAGGCAGTGAGGTCTGGAACTGTCTTGATCTGTTTCATTATCCTAGATCAAGACTCATGTTCTTCTTACCTCATATTTCTTAAGAAATGGAATGTTTGATATCTGGGTATTTTGAAGCTCCTGACTGCATAGTTTTGGCTGAAATAGAGGCACTGGGTCAGGGCAGTTATTAATAGTTGCATAATAATAGAGATGTAATCACGAGCTTACCTGTGCATAAGTCGAAGAAGAGCTGGCGTGCACATCCAGAGGGTGCTTACACACTGCACACAGATGTGACATCGCCCATCAGCCTAGCCACTTGCCTCCTCAGTTTAATCATCTTTATAAAGAAAACAAACAAAAAAAAATCTGCCTTACTTTATGTCACGGAATTTTTTTTTTTAATTAAATTTTCGTAATTTAATTATTAGTATTACTTTTTTGGAGACAGTTTCATGCTGTTGCCCTAGGTCAGCGGTTCTCAACCTGTGGGTCGAGACCCACAGGAGCTGTATTAAAGGCTCGCGGCATTAGGAAGGTTGAGAACCACCGCCCTAGATCGAGTGCTATAGCGTCATCATAGCTCACAGAAACCTCAAACTCCTGGGTTCAAGCCATCCTCTTACCTCAGCCTCCCAAGTGGGTAGAACTACAGGTGCCTGCTACAAAGTCCGGGACTTGTCACAACCATGGGGTCTCTCACTCTCACTCAGGCCAGTTTACTAAGTTCAGGCAATTCACCTGCAGTGACCTCCCAAAGTGCCAGGATTACAGGCATGAGCCCCCATGCCTGGCCTATGTTATAGAATTCTTGAACAGAGTAAATGAAATATACTCAGTGTATATTTCATTGTGAATATATTGTGTATATTCACAATGTATGGTTGGCTCAAAGAAAACAGTATCATTGGCTATGAAGACTACCATTATTTCTTATAGTAGTAAGAATAGTAATAGTATTTGAAAGTTAGTTTGCTTTAGATGGTGTATGTTTAAAGCACTATGAAAGCCCAAGTTATGATTGCTATTATTTTGTGACACTTGGAGTAACTATTTCCAAGTGTTATTCTGGTGGAAAAAACAAGTCTCAGCATCAGAGTACCCTGCCTGAAGCTGCACATTGAATTGCATTCAGACCAACTCCTCTTGGTTTCCAGAGAACAAATCAGTCAAGGAAAAGCCATTTTGAAAACACATTGTTTTTCCAGGGAGCATACCCTAGTCTGGTACCCTTTGGGTGTGTGTTTTAAAAATCTTCCCTACCAAGTCAAAGTTCTTATCAAATGAAGTATAATGCCTGCTCTTGGGGTTTAAGCCCACAGCAAGTAACAAGGCAAAGAAACAGGACCTCTTTTGCTACCTGGAATTAAAGGCGAGTGATGTTCTTTTATATTGAGATCTTATGGTATTTGTCTCAATGAAATAAAACTGTGTCCATTATCCCACATTTGCTTACTGTCAGTCCCTGTATTGTTGATTTTTACAGTACTTTACATCTTCTACTTAAAGCAGCATGCAGATTTATTTTATATCCAGGTCAAGGGAAAGAAAAAGTTCCTTTGGAGGGCGGTTCCCTGTGATTTCTAAGTTGTGTGGGGAAGTTGCAGGGGAGAGGCCTGGGGGAGGTGGAGAGGAAGACGAGGAAGCCGGCAGGCAGAGTCAGAGGCGATCGGTCAGATGTCTGAGGCTGAGGGTTACTCCCGTTTTAGACTCTGTGCACAGAACCCAGACATTTTGGGGCCACCCTAGTGCTGCCTTTGTGGACAGAGTGCTGTGGGCTTGTACAGCCACATGTGGGGTCATGTCCAAAAGCCCCGAGCAGGTTGGAGTTTCAGTTCTTAATTTCAAAGTTAGAGGCAGCAAGGCAGTCCAGGTGATTTCTGGGAAGTCAGGAACAGCTGCCAGTGATGGAGACGGGAAAGTATGGAAAACAGCCAAGATTGAGCCAGCAGGAATGTGGGAAGGAGTCCCCAGGGCAGCTTTTCCCAAAACGTGTTCCAGGACACACCAGCTACAGGAGCTGTTGCCTTTTGTGGTGGGAAGGTTTCCTGGACAAACACTGGGTTAAAAGTTAAACAGGTTTTTCTCCTGCAGAGCTTGTCAGAGCCTCTTGTATGTCCAGGGGTATTGGGAATATAAAATACGTTATGAAGCTGTAAAAATTTGGCAAGTCACCAATATTTCATAGAAAATCCTGGTCTGACCAGGGATGGGAGGAGGTAAGGCCCTTTATCACAGTAGCATTTCACAGACTTTGGTTAAAGTCCCATGGTGTGTGAAGATGGCTGTGACTTTTTTTGCCATGGACACTTTTTTATTTTATTTTATTTTATTTTTTGTAGAGATAGTCTCACTTTATCATCCTTAGTAGGGTGTCGTGGCGTCACACAGCTTACAGAAACCTCCAACTCCTGGGCTTATGCAATTCTCTTGCCTCAGCCTCCTGAGTAGCTGGGACTACAGGCGCCCGCCACAACACCCAGCCATTTTTTTTTTTTTTTTTTTAATTTGGTTGCAGCCATCATTGTTGTTTGGCGGCCTGGGCTGGATTCGAACCCACCAGCTCAGGTGTACGTGGCTGGCGCCTTAGCCCACTGAGCCACAGGCGCCAAGCCGATACATCTCAAAATTTTAACAGTGAGATTGAAAAGTAAGGGCAAACAGAGCGTTCAGGGCTGGCTAATGAATGTCAGGGCAGACTACATCCTGGACACAGGCTGGCAAGGTCATCCCACATTAGACTGTGTTCTTCTTGCTTTCTTAAAATGAAAGGCACTTTTCTGTTGTGCTAGCAGGGGCCTAAGTAAGCGTCATCGTTTGCTCCGCCTGTCCCTGCCTCCAAAGCCAGTCCCTTCTTGATTTTCTCCTCGGTACCGCTTCTTCACCCTCTGCATTGTCAGAGCCCGTGTCTGGCCGGGGCCTTTGCCTCCTGGCCATAGTCAGCTGAGGAAGGATGGGTGGGCAAGGCAGGGGTACCAGATGCTTATAGATTATACACATCTCTTTCCCCCTTGACTGTGATTTGTATTTCTGCTCCCAGTAATTAGCCGAGTACCTGGCACTTTTAATGAGGGAGTTATCACCCAGTACATTTAAATAAGGAGAAAAGGGAAAAATCAGCAAATGGAACACAGGCAGTCCCTGGGTTATGAACAAAATAGGTTCTCTAGGTTTGTTCTTAAGTTGAATTTGTACGTAAGCTGGGACAGGTACATTTACCTATCACCTGTAATAGCCCTGTTTGTAAGTGTGAGTTCTTTGTCAATCAGATGTTTGTAACTTGGGGACTGTCTGTGAAGAAGCAGCTTGATAGGTTTTGTTACTCTTTCTGCAGTTGACCGTTGACCATTCTCAATGTTTACAGTACAGTTTGTACATTGGAGGCATAAAGATGAGATCTACTTAAATATGAAGGAGGCACAAATGTTTTTGTTACATGGATGCCTTTGATAATGCTTAAGTCGGGGCTTTTAGTGCACCCGTCACCTGTATAGCATTCACTGTACCCGACAGGTAGGTTTTACCCCTGCCCCGTTTTTGATTTCCAATGGTCTTTAAATCTCTTTGTGCCTGTGTGCTCGTTGATGAGTTCCCAGCTATTAGAGAGCACATGTGGTGTCCGTTTTTCCATTCCTGAGATATGTTACTTAGGATAAAGGTCTGCAATTCCATCCAGACCATTGATTGGACCATTTTTTGATACAGAGTTTTACCCTGGGATAGAGTACCATGACCTCACAGCTCACAGCAACCTCAAACTCTTAGGCTGGGGTGAGCCTCTGCCTCAGCCCCCTGAGTAGCTGGGGACTATAGGCTCCCTCTACAAAACCCAGCTATTTTTAGAGATGGGGGTCTCACTCTTGCTCAGACTGGTCTTGAACTCCTAAGCTCCAGAAATCTGCACACCTTCGTCTCCCAGAGTGCGAGGATTACAGGCATGAGCCACCCCACCTGGCTCCATCCAGATTTTTGCAAAAGACGGTTTTTAAGTGGTCTAGGCACTTAAATGCACTTTTCAGAAAATGGTTTATTATCAAAAACTAGCAATTGTGATAGAAGCAAATGATGAAATGTCAAATGAAAGAAAAATGAAAAATGTTTATGGAATCCAGGATACATATGTTATAATAATGCAATATTATAAAGATGATAATGTGAAGAAAAATGATTAAGTCACTAGGACTTCTGTAGTAATTATCAATGCTGTTATTCGTGAATAAGCGTCAATCTCTTATTCACTTGTAAATATTTCATTATTGGATTAATTTGCGAAAAAGGCCGTGATGTTGACAGTGTTTATTCATCATGGTCTATTGGTAATCCTAGAGAGTAGCAGAGAGGTTGGGCACTGAAGCACAGGGCAGGTGCTGAGCAGTTCGCAGCTGGGTGGTAGGAAAATGCACCAAAGGGAAGCAGACAGTGCAGGAATTGAAGGAGGTGGAGGCAGGGGCCTCAGAAGGCCGGAGGAGCAGAGAGTAAGAGGCTGGCCCCTTCATCACCACTCTGCCATCATGTAGCATTGAGTATTACACAAGCAGTAATCGCAAGTAGACAGGGTTTGCCTTCTGCCACCTGCTGTCTGAGTACTGACACCAGGATGGATTAGAGTCATCCACACAGCAGCCTTCTGTGGTGGGTACTGTTGGGAATCCTATGAATTCTCATTTACAGATGAAAAAATTAAAGTACAGAGAAAGTAAGCCAGCCACC
Organism: Perodicticus potto; assembly: GCA_963574655.1. NCBI lineage: Eukaryota > Metazoa > Chordata > Mammalia > Primates > Lorisidae > Perodicticus > Perodicticus potto. The sequence goes on from CAUYRH010025585.1 coordinate 20,996, forward strand.
CAGCTGATCACTAGCGGGATTTGCCCCTAAGAAAATGATAACTTTTATGACAGGGGTGTCTTGAAGACTGTCTGAATTGCTGTAAGTGTTTTGTGCTTAATTACCTGCCATAACTAGTACAACTGGCATTCATTAAGCTCAGTGTCCCACCTCTGGGGGCCAAGGGAAGCTGCCTAGGTGTACTTGTGTGTGGCAACTGAGTTGCCTTTGGACACAGACGATCCTGTGAGGAAAAGCTAATTTTCAGGTCCAGTTGTACAATCATGTACAGGCAGGCCCCCAGGTTACAAATGAGATAGGTTCTGTAGGTTTGTTCTTAAGGTGAATTTGTAAGTTAAAACAGTTGCATTTACCTATTGCTTGTCATAGCCTCCATTCATAAGTGCGAGTTGTATGTAAGTCAGATGTTTGTAAGCTGGTGGGCAGCTGCCTGTACTTAAAAATCTTCATGGTATATTCATTAATATCAAAGCTCAAAACTGTTGTAAATTATAAGCTCTGGCAGAAAACACAACTGTCTTAAAACTGAGAATTATCTGACGGTATGGACAACTTCTCAGTTGCAGTTCTCTCCACTGGTGCTATAGTGATGCAGAGGATTTATGGCCCACTCTCTTCTATGCTTATGTTTACCAGTAAAAGTGACTACCAAGGCTGGGTGTCATGATGAATTGGAAACCATTTTCAGATAAAGCACAGTAGCCTGTGAACCTCCTGGTTCAAGATGGTGTCAACTAGCATTGCCTTTTGCAAGCAGGCAGAAAGGAACACATGTAATTGATTTTGTGGTTTCCCTTCCCTCCCACCTTCCGCTCTGGTCATAGCTGCAGACACGAAATAAATGGTGTGCTTTAAATAGCGAACGTTTTCTGTAATCTTGACCAACATTCTTAGTTGAACATAGCCAAAAGGGGAACTTCCACCAGCAGTGCATGGTTGGGGTGACAGAGCTGCCTCCAGTTCCCTTCCTGATGTGCAATGGTAAGTTTGGTCTTTACCTAAGAGCACTGCATGCAGAGGTCCGGCAGAACACGCTGACCAGCCCTGACTCAGGTGTCATCACAGAATGCGCACTCGTAATGCTTCTGTGCAGGAAATACACAGCATTTAACACCAAAGGGTCACCCAGTCAGCGGTGGAGCTGGGGTTCAGATGCCCAGTGCCACATTTAAATTATAGTGACGGGCAGTCTGCTGCAACGGGTACTAGTGCCCACTCAAAATTGGAATTAGGACAAGCGTAGCCAGACATGTTTCAGGGCATCTAACAGAATGGTACCTTTTTAGTGGTCACAAACAATAGTATTCTTTTCATCTCTAATGAAAAAAAAAGTAAAAATTTATGGAGCATGCTTTTGAGAAAACTAATATTCTAAAAATGATCATTCTTTAAACATGATTTTTTTTTTTTTTTTTGAGACAGAGCCTCAAGTTGTCACCCTGGATAGAGTGCTGTGGCAACACAGCTCACAGCAACCTCCAATTCCTGGGCTCAAGTGAGTCTCTTGCCTCTGCCTCCCAACTAGCTGGGACTACAGGCGCCCGCCACAACACCCGGCCGTTTTTTGGTTGCAGCCGTCATTGTTGTTTGGCAGGCCCAGGCTGGATTTGAACCCGCCAGCTCAGGTGTATGTGGCTGGTGCCTTAGCCCGTTGAGCACAGGCGCTGAGCCTAAACATTATTTTTAATTGCGAAGGCTTGACATTTTATTTCAATTGGATACATGCTTCACTGTATGTACTTCAGAATGATACAATACTAAAGGTTGCCTCTTACACTCTTTATTTGTGCTTTTCCAACTGTGAGACCTTTAGAGATACTGAATATCTCCAATTACTTACCTTTTTATTTCTTTCTCCTAAATAGTTAGGATTTATATAGAAATAACCTTAAACAATTCATATTTTCAGTAAAAATGGAAATACTTAAAAGTTTGTATAGATTGGGCTCTACATATTTCCATACTGTCAGAATTTTGAAAATGTCTCTCATGAAATAGTAAGAATGTAGCAAATAAAGAGACACTTGCCTACAGTCTCTAGAATTCATTTGTTCAACCAATAGGTATTGAGCATCTGTGATATGACAGGTGGTGTTTCTGGGCTATGTCAGAACAAAGATTGCTTGTCTTCCCCGAGTTACTTTCTATCCAGGTAAAAGAGACAATAAACAAAATACATAATGTACTTTGCTAGAAGATGCTAAATACTATAAAAAAAATAAACTGCAGGCTCAGCGCCTGTAGCTCAAGTGGCTAAGGTGCCAGCCACGTACACCAGAGGTGGCAGGTTCAAATCCAGCCCAGGCCTGCCAAACAACAATGACAACTACAACCAAAAAAAAGCTGGACGTTGTGGCAGGCGCCTATAGTCCCAGCTACTTGGGAGGCTGAGGCAAGACAATCACTTGAGCCCAGGAGTTGGAGATTGCTATGAGCTGTGATGCCACAGCATTCTACCCAGGGCAACAGCTTGAGGCTGTCTCAAAAAAAATAAATAAACTTCAAAGCATGGTAGGAGTAACAGTTATACTAAGTGGGGTAATCTGTGTAGTAGATACTGACAAGATGCAATTTAAGCCAGTATTTGTAGGAAATAATCTGGGGGAAGAGCATTCAAGCTGAGAACAGATAGATCAAAGGCCCTAAGTCAGGGGTCCTCAAACTACAGCCCACGGGCCACATGTGGCCCGTGGAAGACATTTATCCAGCCCCCTGGGTGTTTTTGCCACCAATGCCTGTCCTGCTTAGCAGCTGACTCGACCTGGGCCGCAGTGCTCATGTGTGGAATGTGCACCGCACTCTCGGACTCCCTTCCTTCTCTCTGTCTCTCCCAGCCAGGTGTTTTTGCCGTTCTGCTTAGCCACCGACTCCACCTGTGCTGCAGTGTGCATGTGTGGAATGTGCACCGCACTCTCCCTTTTGCCGTTCTGCTTAGCTGCCGACTCCACCTGTGCTGCAGTGCGCATGTGTGGAATGTGCACCGCACTCTCCAACTCCCCTCCTTCTCTCTGTCTCTCCACACCTCCTCTCAGTCTCACCTGAGAGTTGTGATCGCAGGAGTCACCAGCTTCCCTGTGCAGAGCCTGCTGCTGCCTGAGGACTGAGGTAAAAACAAGTTAGGATTTTTTTTTTTTGAAGTTAGGAGATCTATTTTTTTTTTTTTTTATTTTGCAGTTAGTAGGGCCTTTTTTTCCTGAAGTTAGGAGGTTTTTTTTTTTGCAGTTTTTGGCCGGGGCTGGGTTTGAACCTGCCACCTCGGGTATATGGGGCTGGCGCCCTACTCCTTTGAGCCACAGGTGCCACCCCCATTTTGTTTTTTTACTTCAAAATAAGATATGTGCAGTGTGCATAGGAATTTGTTCATAGTTTTCTTTTTAAAACTATAGTCCAGCCCTTAAATGGTCTGAGGGACAGTGAACTGGCCCCCTGTTTAAAAAGTTTGAGGACCCCTGCTGTAGAGGCTAAGCTCTACCCCAAGGAACACCAGCTCAGAAGGTTGAGTTGATTGCCTTAACTCAAGCCTTAGAACTAAGTCAAGGGAAAATGTGAATGCCTACACAGATTCCAAGTATGCTTTTCTGACTCTCCAAGTACACAGGGCATTGTACAAGGAAAAGGAACTATTAGATTCTGGGGGAGAGGACATACGTATCAGCAGGAGATACTTCAGTTGCTAGAGGTGGTATGGAAACCCCAGAAGGTGGCAGTGATGCACTGTCATGGACATCAACGAGATGCTTCCACTATCACTAACGGGAATGCTAGGACCGATATTGAGGCAAGAAGGGCCACATCCAAGCCGTACTGGGTGTCACGAGTGGCTCCCCTCATCCCATGGGTTCCAGAGCTCACACTATCTACTATCTACTCCTGAGAGGAGAAGGAATAGTTGGCAGTGGAGAGGAGCCAGAAAACAGAGGAGGATGGACAAAGATGCCAGATGGATGAGTGGCAATCCTCCAGCTTCTAGTAGCCACTGTGGTGACAGCCATGCATGAGAGCACTCATCTGGGACAAGAGTCTTTGGTGAAGTTGTTGGGCTTCTACATCTCCCACCTGGCAGCCCTGGCCCAAACTGTCAGTCAACAGTGTGTCACCTGCAGCCAGTTCAACATGTTCCAAGGACTGACGGTACCCCCAGAAATCCAGTTGCATGGAGTGATGCCCTTCAAGGACTTTCAGGTAGACTTTACCGAAACGCCCAGGTGTAAAGGGAACAAGTACTTGCTGGTGATGGTCTGCACCTATTCCAGATGGGTAGAAGCAAAATATCCTACCTGCACCGAGAAGGCACAAGAAGTCACCTGGGCACTCCTGAGAGACAACATACCATGTTTTTGGATCCCACTATGGACTGGGTCAGACAATGGCCTGGCATTCATGTCTGAATTAGTCCAGAAGACAGTGACGATCCTTGGCATCACCTGGAAACTCCACGTAGCCTACCGCCCACAGAGCTTGGGGAAGGTGGAACATATGAATAGGACTATCAATACAAGTTGAGGGAAAGTGTGCCAGGATTCAAACTTACAGTGGGTAGCACCCTGCCCTTGGTGTTATTCAAGATTAGGTGTACCCCCACTAAGAGGAGGGGATTGAGGTTTTATATCACAGGCTAGCCCCCTAACTACAAAGCTTGCCAGGATCCTCCTGGGAATTGGGAGAGGTAGTGTTGAGGAAGCAGCTGCAAGCCCTGGGAGAAGTGACAGAAGCAGTGTCAGGATGGGTGAATGAGAGGTGTCCCGTTAGTTTGTTCTCCCCTGTCCACTCTTTCTCCCCAGGAACCACGGTGCAGGTCAAAGACTGGAATGTGCCTCCCCTGAGAGAAAGGTGGAAAGGCCCTTATAATGTCATCCTGACCACACCTACTGCAGTAAGAGGAACAGAAATTCCTGCCTGGATCCATTATAGCAGAGTGAAACCTGCCCTTGATCTGAGGAGGGGCCACTCCCACCTAAGAAGAACCGTACCAAGCAGAAAGTGACAGTGGCAGCCGACCCTGTGTTCCCACAGCTTGGCCTCCTCACCTAGACAACTTCTGGACCTTGGAAGGCCACCCCGGACCCTTACAATCCTCTTAAGTGGGTGTTGCAGAAAATGGCAAGCCCTGCTCTAGTCACACCCTGGAAGCACAAAGAATTTATTCGTGTAGTTGGCTGAAAATGTGACACAGTCCTTTAATGTAACTTCCTGCTTTACATTTGGAGGAAGTATGACAAGAGATCGTTGGCCATGGGAAGCTAAAGAACTTACTCCCACTGAGCCTAAGCCAGACGCTGCTCCTTATTGGAGAAACCTGAAGGGCAGTGTTTGGATCCTGAAGACCCCGATTATCAGACAATATTGACTATCAAGAAGAGAAGGGAAAAATCTCACTGTGCCAGTAGGGCAGCTAGATTGCCTAGGTCAGAGGCTGTACAATGCTACTACTGGAATAACTGTCTGGTGGGGACTGAATCGGACAGAGCTAAATCCTCTAGACCGGTTCCCTGAACTCAGAGATGCCTGGTGGCATCCAGGATTCTCACAGGATTGGTGTGGCCCCTCAGGGAATGTATTGGATTTGTGGGAATAAGGCCTATGCCCAGTTACTTAATCAATGGACTGGAAGTTGTATAATAGGCTTTATCAAACTTTCTTTCTACTGCCCATCAAGGCAGAAGAATTATTTGTACTTCCAGTAGCCATTCCTAAGGAAAAGGTCCAGTGGTGGCATCAAGACTTACAAATAGGGGAGTGGAAAGATGATGAATGGCCCCCAGAGAAGATAATACAATATTATTGGCCAGCTACATGGGGTAACCCCAAAAGATGGGTCATGGGGTCACCAGACCTCCGTCTATAAACTAAATTGTATTATACGATTGTAAGCAGCCTTAGAAATAAACACTAGTGAAACTAGTAAAGCTTTGACCCTCCTTGCCCACCAGCAAACCTAAATAAGAAATACTGAGTACCAGAACAGTTTGGCTTTAGATTATTATTTATTTATTTATTTATTTATTTTTTTGAGACAGAGCCTCAAGCTATCACCCTGGACAGAATGCTGTGGCATTACAGCTCACAGCAACCTCCAATTCCTGGGCTCAAGCGAGTCTCCTGCCTCTGCCTCCCAAGTAGCTGGGACTACAGGCGCCCGCCACAACGCCTGGCCATTTTTTGGTTGCAGCCATCATTGTTGTTTGGCGGACCCAGGCTGGATTCGAACCTGCCAGCTCAGGTGTACGTGGC